>SSNS01000302.1:238227-263583 GCA_006937985.1 Aphyosemion australe | reverse complement strand
CCATCTAAATCTCACCCCACTTGTCACCTCACCACCCCAACCTCCTAAAAAAACTAACCCCAGGATCCCTCCAAGACACCTGGGAGGACTGACACAAGCCTGTGTGTGTGTGTGTGTGTGTGTGTGTGTGTGTGTGTGTGTGTGTGTGTGTGTGTGTGTGTGTGTGTGTGTGAGTGTGTGTGTGTGTGTACAGGGGGTGTCTACATCTTACACAGGAACAAATATGTTTATTTCATTTCATTTCATTTCATTTATTTATTTAAGGACAGTGCACATTAATTGACATTTCTGTAAATGTGCCAGTGTTAGCCAGCAGGCTAATTTTCAACTGTAGTCCATTGGCAAGATGCTAAACTAAGCACATAACGGCTAAAAAGAAAGAAAGAACATATTAAATAAGCATAACAAGCACAAGAAATTAATATACAACAATAAAAACACAATACCATTGCACTTATTCCATTAAAACATAAAAACATAAAAAACATATATTCATTAATCATACACTCATTAAAAAATCCAAAGTAGCCATATATCCATCAACCTCTCATACCTCCAATAGGATTACACAATAAAGTCTAAAACAAACATACAATGATTATTACGAGAAGTGTTCACATTTTTGCGTGCTTAAAAGCCAGTTCTTGAGACGGAGTGTGAATGTGTGATATGAAGTAGAGTTTCTAATGTCCACTGGTAATTGATTCCATAGCTTAGGGGCTCTCACAGAAAAGCACAACTGACCAAAGGAACTAGACCTATGAGGGATATCACAGTCCCCTCTTAATGCAGACCGAGTGGTTCTGCTGCTAGATGATTTCTGCTGTATAAAAGCGCTAAGTGGTGGGGGAGCCTTCCCATTGATAATCTTAAAAATTAGACATGCATCACTGTATTTTAGGATATTTTCCCAACTAAGTAAGTTATATTTAGTAAGGACATTACAGTGATGATAGAGGTTGGCTTTTTTGTCCAAGACTTTAATTGCCTGTTTGTGAAGTGATAAAATAGGCCTTAATGTTGTACTACACACCTGGGTCAGCAGACGCAGACACCTTTAATCAGCAGACGCTTTTATCCAAAGCAACTTAACACTCACAGTGGTGGAGAAAGCAATACAGAAACTTAACCTGACATGCATGTTGTTGGTATGTGGGAGGAAACTGGAAAACCAGGAAAAGACCCTCTCATGCATGAGGACAACATCCTAACTCCATGCAGAAATACTGGGTTTCTAACCTGTGACCCTCAACAGGGCTACCAACTGTTCCACCAGGCAGGCATTGGGCTCTGTGCTGCAGCAACGCTGTTAAAAACGTGTGTTTGTGTGTGTGTGTTTGTTTCTATTGTTTTGCTTTTTATATGTTCTTTTATCTAATTGATGCGTTTCATTGCCACATGCCGCCTGCATGGTTACTACCAATGGAAATGAACCCATTGGCTATTATTGGGTACATTTGCAATGTAAAATGTTCATTAATGCACACTGCCCCTCTAAAACAAACAAAAGTCCTTCATTCATTCACAATAATATACTGTATGTCAGCAAGTTCAGAGGTGATACGAGACCAAAATCACTTTTATCACACGAGAGTCAATAAAGACCCCATAATAGTATTTGTGATGTGCTTTTGTAGCATAACTCCACTAGTATTCTGTGTGACTGATCCCTCACATGAACAAACATGAAGAAAGCTGCTATAAAAGCAGGGAAGCGCCTCTATGGAAGCACACACTGTGTCAGAGCCATAGGCCACCATGGGACTTCAGGTTGAATCGACTGCTCTGTGATATACATGAAGACAGAGTTGTTTCATGCTTGCTTTCTGAGATGAAATGTATTATTTATTTATTTAACTTATATTTTATGAGGATAGAAACCGCTTGAGATGTGTCATCTCATTTTCAAGCGGGTCTTCAAATCATACAACAAAATAGCAACTATGACAACAGAGTCACAACCCAATCACAAAACCAAACCAAAAACAAAGCTAAGCTATGGCTCACCAATAATATTAGCCAGGGTCATCTTGAGTAAGTATGATAATGTAAGCAGACCCAGTGTACACATGCAGACGTGTCCAAATTAGGCGGTTACAGTAAAACAATCACAAATAGGCATTAATGCTCATACAGAAAACGTCTGAATAAACAAATTGAAGAAATGGACCTCAAGTTAGAAGGTAACTTATTCCAGTCATAAGGAGCTTTAACACAAAAGGCATGTCTCCCTATTTATTTTCTAAACCAAGGAATAACCATACCACACCATGCCAATTTATTTATAAAGCACCATTTAAAAATAGCATGGCAGCTAACCAAAGTGCTGTACATGAAAGAGCCAAATGCTCGAACATATCAACAAAAACATAATGAAAGCATGGAAATCAGGTAAAACACAAAAACAGCACAAACATCACGGATAAAAATTCCTACTAAAAACTAACAGAATAGGAGAACAAGTAAAAGGTAACAGCACTATCGAAAAAAAAAAAATAATGCAGCGAGTGATAAAAACCAATTAAAATGGCACATATAAAATCAAAAAAGCTACAAGATAGTGCAAGGTGTTAAAAAGTGAGCTACCGAATCATAAAAACTGAATTAAGAAAAGTAAAACCAGTGCTGGATTTTCCTGTAAAGTGTCACGGAGGGAAGGCGAGGCTGAAAAAGTGAGTTTTAAGTGCCGACTTGAACCTGCTGACCGAGGGAGCCAAACGCACATGGAGGGGCAGAGTGTTCCAGAGTTTGGGGGCTGCATGAGAGAAGGCACGCTCCCCCGTGATTTATACCGGACCTTCAGAACAACCAGCAGCAGATGATCTGCTGAACGAAGGGGACGAGTGGGAACATACGGAGACAGCAGGTCCACCAGATAGGATGGAGATGAGCAATTCAAAGCCTTGTCAACAAATAAGACTTTGAAATGAATCCTAAATTTGACCGGGAGCCAGTGTAAATCTGCTAGAATAGGTGTGATGTGCATGCGTCTGTCGGTGTTAGTTAAAAATCTGGCTGCAGCATTTTGAACCTATATAACAAGTGACAGCTGACCATTAGATCTAGTTTGATGCTCGGGGATGACAGGAACTAACAAAACTTTCCAATAAGATGGAAAATCAAAGTGAATACATTTAAGAATAAAAAGCAACCAATGAAATTGACGTCTAGCTTTCAGTGAGTACCATGAAAGGCGTGAACATGCGACAGTGATGGGTTCTAAATGGACAACGTAAAACAAAAAGACAAACACTGTTGTGCCTGGACATGATTTTTGAATGATAAATCCGGCTCAATCCAAACTCCTAAGTATTTCAATTTCTCAGTGGAATGTACTTCAGAGCGGTCCATTAAATGCAGTTGCAGATCCCCACTTGCCCCAAATGTAGAAGGGTATCTTCTAAACAGCATTGAATATGTTTTAGATTTATTAAGAACGAGTTTATTTTGAGTTAACCAATGCTGTACATTATTAAAATTCGATTGCAGAATCTCCTGCCATTTGAAATTATTTGGCTTAGTGGAATATAATACTGCATCATTGGCATACAAATGAACAGAACAGGAGGTGCTGCTTAAAGGCAAATCATTGATAAAAATAGAAAATAGCAAAGGCCCCAGAGGGGAACCCTGAGGAACCCCTCTGACGACCCCCCGCATGTTAGATTCATGCATATTAAACCAAACATATTGCGATCAATGAGGAAGAAACAAATTAAACCATAATAATGACAACTTTGAAAGGCCAATGTTATAGTTTATCTAAAAGTAAGTAATGGTCAACCATATCGAAGGCCTTAGTTAAGTCAAGGAAAACTGCACCACCCACTAGGTTATTGTCAAAGCCCATGTAAATGTCATTAGTAAATTTGAGAAGAGCAGATGTAGTGGAGAAATGTTTTCTGAAACCAGATTGACAATCGCAAATTATTAGTGTCCAGATAATCAGATAACTGGGTAAAGATCAATTTCTCAAATATTTTTACAATAGCATTAGCTATTGCTATAGGTCTATAATTGTTAAGTACCTGAGTATCACTCCCTTTATGCAGTGGAATAATCTTAGTAACTTCACAAGCTTTCGGAACAGTGCATGAATCAATGGAGAGGTTAAAAAGTATCGACAGAGGGAAGGCAAGAACATCAGCAGCAATGCTCACAAATCTGCCCTCGATACCATCAGGGCCGACCATACTGAGTGACGAGATAGACTTTATAGTATTCAGAACATCACGTTGTTCGATTTCAGAAAACGTAAAATGAGTAGAGCAGCATTGACACGTGTTGTGGGGACCCAAATGAATCTGGGGAAATGAGGAGAAATATTTCCTAAAGCTTTCAGCAATTACACCCGGATCACTGATAAGCTCACCGTTAATATTAAAGTTCGTAGCTCTGGTTTTAGACGCGTCTTCCCCCGTCGGGCATTCGTTTTATTCCAAAATTGCTTAGGACTCTTAAAATGTTTGTGCAAACTGTTCTTATAGAAATTAGCCCTTGCGTTCCTTGTCTGAGTAGTGCAGTTTTCTAAATTCACACCAATGGTCAGGAAGATTAGTGAGCTTTGCTAACTTCCAGGCTAAAGCCTGTCTTGAAGAGAGCGATTAGATCTCTGTTAATCCGAGGTAAATGACTTCCCCTCACTTTTATACTAGCCCAGGGGGCGTGTTTGTCGAGAATTAGTAAAAACTCTGAACGAAAAAATGTCCAAGCATCATCAATGTCCGGTATAAGGGACAGCCTACCCCAATTCACAGATTGTAGATCCTGCAAATAGTTTTCAGCATTGAAAGCATGCATGCATGCATTTGTTTTTATGTCTAGCTGTTTTATCTTTATCTGCATTTTTTTTTCTTTTTTATCTCATCTGTTTTTTATCTTATCTGTTTGTGTAAAGCTAATGTGTCTGTTGCTGCAGCCTTTTGGCCAGATCGTCGTTGTAATTGAGAATGAGTTCTCAATCGACTCATCTGGTTAAATAAAAATAAAAATGTCACAGATTTTTATCATTTTTGGGGGATTATGTGGAATATTTATTTTCCAGAAGCAGAAGATAATTGAATGATCACTAAGACAGTCAGCTAAAACTCCAGAGTCAGAGACCCCATTAGGGTGTGACACTAGGATCCAGTCAGTTAAAGAAGAACTGTGTGTGTACACCAACCCTAGTGGGTTCAGAGACCACCTGTGTCAGGTTTGAACTGTTTAATAGAATACGATCTGCAAGACTGGAGTCATCAAGCCAATTAACATTAAAATCACCCATTCAAATAATTTCCTTGGTTTTTAATAGCATCGCGTTTTGGGGATGGGGGGGGGTGTGTGTTAAATATTACCAACTATAGTGTGCTTGTTACTGTTGAAAGAAATTTTGACACAAAAGGCTTCAAAAAACACTGGTTTTACCGGAGGGACGATGACCTCAGACTTCAGATGAGAGGAGACGTAAGTGGCCACCCCTGACCCCTCTATCAATTAATAAACAGACCTTGTTGCAGAATCTCTCAGTAGAAGAGTCTCAAAATAAACCATCGCTTCATAATGGAGCCAAAACTAAATAGAGTCTGTTAAATGATGAAGTACCAAAGCTGGATGATGTCAGCCCGTTGAAGCTCTAGGTGTACCTGCTACCACAGAGTCCAGGTGCTTACCGGCCTCTTTTGGGTCTGTGAAGAAGAGTTGTTCTGAGCCGCTGATTAACTTGATATTAGCAGGATACCAGAGAAAAGCTTGCAATCCCATTTCACGCACCGGGTTCAGCACCAGGAAATACCAGCGTCTACAGCGTGCAGTTTCGTCGCTGTAATCAGCAGCAAAAGGAATAACTTTATCAGCCACAGACACTTGAGTCTTTCTCGCCAAAGCCAGAATCTTGTCTTGGTCCTCCGCCTGGAGAAAGCAGACCAACATGGTCTGCGATGATGCGGGGCTGCGCCGGGCACCGACTCGGTGCACGCGAGTGATGTCGCCAGGTCGGGATATTGGCCCTCAGATAGAAAAGAGCGTTGTTAAGCTCAATTCCATCTTTCAAGTTGATGATCTGAAGGTCGTTTCGTCTGCTTTGGTCCTCGATCACCACCAGTTTCCTCTGGAATTTCGCCAGACGAGGATGCTTCCTCCACACGACCCACCCTGGCTTGACGTAAGGATGTTGTTGTTTTCTGTACTTCCATCTCCTCAGAGTGCTCTTCTAAAGTCGATCTGATGGCGTCTAATTGGGCGTCGAGACGGTCGAACCGCTCCTTAGCGTGATTTTCTACCTCTGAAAAAAAACGTTTTCAAAATAGCCTCCAAAGACGCCTGACTCAGGACGTCAACTGCCAGGTCAGCGCTGCTGTCAGTGTCTTTCAACAAACTGGTCTGTGCCTTTTAGGTGACATGATTTAAAGACTTTGAGTACAAAAAAATCATCTCAAAAACACAAAAAGGTCCAAAGAATGATCTTCTTAAGATCAGGATGAATTCAGATTATACATTAAAGGTTGAATATAACCACTGTGTAAGATTAAACAGGAGGGCAACAAGCAGTGCTCCACTCACTCCGCCATCTTGAATCAAAGCTTGAGGAGGTGGATGGACAGCGTGGCGTAGATGGAGCAGAGCGTTCCTGCAGCGCTGAAAATGAACAAACATCCCTGACGTGAGCAGATCTTTGTTCCTCTGTAGATTCTGTTTTCACCAAGGTTGCCTGGGGAACGGCACCGCAGGACAAAACGCACCAGAGGAAGAGCAGAGGGCTCGAGCGCAAACGGGTGGAGAGTACAACACGAGATGAGTGAAAATTATCTGAGATGAGAAGAAGAGAAAAAGTTCTACTCCAGGAAACGCTGAGTCTTAGATTCTGGTCGTGAACAGAGAAAGTAACAAAAATAAGCGAAGCAGATGAACAGAGGAGTCCATCCGAGCCGGACCTGATTACCATGTAAATGATGGAAGTGGGGGCGGTGGAAAGGATGCTTTGTTTTCTCATAACCCCCCCTCGATGCCATCATGATACTTCCCTTTGATAGCCTTTCGTTTCCCATTAGTGTACCCCTGAGACACAGCTCCGGGCCCCGCTGAGAGTGCCCCGGGACGCCTATTTAGGCCTAGGCAGTCCCCTACGGCGAGGACAAATGTTCTCTTTGTGAGTGCGTCACAAGCAGGAGAAGTGGAAGCGCTCTTGTAACGCTGAGCTCAAATGTGCTTTGCGTGTTCTAAGTAGATGTAGTTACTACGGCGCTTTGTTTCCCGTCTTTCAGCTCGCTGAGAAGTCAGAAACTGAGAAGAGGACCTTTGCCCCTGCTATCAAAGTACCGTACGGCCCTTTAAACTAATTGTTGTCTTTTAAGCTGCTTCCAGGGAGGATTCAGAGCAGCAAAGATCACCCCGTTTGAACTCCTGCGTTACAGTACCGCAGACGTTAGAGGACCACAGAACCCGAGTTCTGCTGACAGAAAGGCCTCAGACAACATGCTGTTCACTGCCTCTACGGCTTCGTTCCAACACACTCTCCTCTAAAGTGACACTTATTCCACTTTTACAGAAGCCAAACATCTGGATCACGCAGCGAGCAGGATGCACCTTTATTCAAGAGTCGATGAAGAATAAACATTTTATAACACTTCTGCATTTTTCACCAATGGCTACGGGCAACGCCACTATGGAAAGTGGCAACTTTGGCATTTATGAGTAACTAAAAATCCCCAGTGTCCTTGTTGTAAACGCTGTAGCTCCACTCATTCCAGATTTGGTCAGATGGGGGTGTACAGAGTTCAGATGGAGGGACAGTAGATCACCTAGAGCTGGGGTCTGCAACCTTCAACATCCAAAGAGCTGATTTTCCCATCAGGCCACTGGAATAAAACGTTTTCAGAGCCGCGACTGTTACACAACCTTTGAAAAACATAACGGAGGAGAATTAAGAACATTGTAAAAAAATAATTCTCTTTTTTCTCCAAATTCTTAGAATGACTTGAGAAATCTGAGATAAAAGTCCGAAATCTTTTTTTGGCCTTTTCTGTAAATATCTATTTTATGATATTAGTTTCTGTTTTTATGTTTTAAAATTTGGAACGAAACCTTTGGGAAAAGATCAGGGATGTTTCTTTCATGGCCTTTTTAACCTCAATGCCGTCAAAACGGTAGTACAAGTGTTTGTGTGAAATGCTTTGAAGTGGATGAAATGGGAGTTGCACTAAGAGTAAAGAACAGACTTTTATAAATGTTTATCAGCAGCTCTACCTAAAATCTACCAGAAACCACTTTATTTATGCTCTGAGAGGTTTCTGGTTTATCTGAAAAAGGACGAAGGTTCATTCTGATTTTTGGTGGAAAAACCCAAAAGGAGTAACACGTGGACATCAAAACAATACTTCTGCACAAACCCCAGCCTTTATGACTGGAGGATGCTAATGCTGATAGCAGCATTTTGACTTCTGCCTGATGACGAGCCCAACATGAAGTGTGAGATCTGTGTGAAACATACTTTTTGAGCTCGATAGGTCTGGATGTGCACACGAGCAAAAAGCCACAGTTGTTCATCTTCCTCTATCTGCTCAAAGGCTTCATGGAAGACATGCATTTTTAGGGAATCAGCAGACTTCCGTCACACATGTGTGCCATGAATCAAGACTTTACACAAGCACGGTTGTCAGCAGATGATGACATTTTTACCACACCGGACTGCATTTCAGCAACAGTGCTGATCTGGGATCCGTCTGACTGCACAGAATCAATATTAAGACAAGTCTGTTTCAGATGACTCAATAAGAATGGAAAGTTTGTGGCTATCCAAGATTCTGACTGAATTTAAAACCCCAGTAGAGGTTAGGTATGAACATGGCTGCTATCAGAGCGCTGAGGTGTAAATGATGGCCCCCAGGAGGAGGGCTCTCTTTCTCAACCAGACTGATTGAGAAACAAATTGCAGCAAATACAGCATGTAATGAGATTATAGAGGCCTGTGTGCTGCCCTGTACTGTTCTCCTCGCCTCCTCACTGGGACGCTCACATTCGAGCCATGAGTTTGGATCCCGTCCAGCAGAGACAGCGAGAGAAAGGAGAGAAGATGGAGCCCCCTCCCTCCTCCTGCTCCTTCCTTCACTGTATTGTCACTGAGTAAAAGATGGTTTGTTTTCTGTGGGCAACAGGTGGTGAAGAGGCTGCTGGAATACTTGACCTGATTTGGGATTTTATCTTGGAGTGGTGAGTAATCAGACGGGTCATCCTGGAGCACTGTAAGCTGTCGATTATCCCTCAAATATGATATCCTGACTGTGGAAGCGCTGAGATGTAGGGACTGACCAAACCATTGGTCAAGTCAGTGAGAAGAATCTAAGAGGGTGGCCTGGTGTCAAGAAGGGCAGCAAAGAAGCCACTTCTCACCAGGAAAACCACCAGGTACAGACTGATATTCTGCTAAAGGTCCAGGGTTTGGGCTGCTGAAGACTGGGGGAAAGACATTTTCTCTCATAAATGCTCTTTGACTGTTTGGAGCATCTGGAAAAATAATTATCTGGAGAAGTCCTGTGTTCTCCCACAGTAAAGCATCCTGAGACTAAGCCTCTTATTCACGGGACTGGACTCACTCACAGTTTAGCCTAAGAATGCGTATGAATGAAGAATGGTACCAAGATATCCACCCAGAGGAACTCCTGCAACCATCCAACTGCATCTTGGTGATGAACAATATCATCTCCAGCATGATGGAACACCAGGTCAGAATGATAAAGTCAAAACTAAGTAGCCTGCTGGAGAACAACATGTCCAAATCCAGGTCCAGGAGCCTCCCCAGACCTTAATCCCATTGAAAACATGTAGGTGGAGAAGCAAAAACCCTCAAACATTTGAAAACTTCAAAGCACTGATTATGCAGAACTTCCATCATTCAGAATTGGGAAATCGATGGATGGATGGTAATCTCAGGGTGAATCACAAAGTGACTCTTTGCACAAACATAATTAAATTGTCAATTAAAAGCATTTGAAACTTCTTTGGTTTCTTGAAGACGTTTCGCTTAGTGAAACCAGAAACCAAAGAAGTCCAGTTGCCTTCATTCCAACCCCTTTGCATTACCATTAGTACTACATTACCATTCTATAGTACTACATTACCATTCTACAGTATTACATTACCATTCTACAGTACTACATTACCATTCTACAGTACTACATTACCAGTCTACAGTACTACATTACCATTCTACAGTACTACATTACCATTCTACAGTACTACATTACCAGTCTACTGCAGCAACCAGAGAAACATCTGACAAAAACATCTAAAAACAGTGAAGCAGCACTTGTGTCAGGGTAGGGCTCCTGACTATGGTTATATCTGAGTTTAGAAAAAAAATCACCTGTTCCTGTCAACGTATTCCAGCAGACTGGGATTCAAACTAATAATAAAATATAACATTTATGAACCAAACTAAACGGACCAATAAAAATCTGCTTTAAGTGCTATCAGCTGCCCGGTGGCCAAAGGTCACTGTTCTTCACTGAAAATCACAAATCAGTCATCTTCAACAAATTAAAATTATTTGCCTGAATTTCCTTTATTTTTATTTGTGTTTTCACAGATTAGGTGTGTTCCTGTCATTCCTCCTCCTAAACCTTCACACAGCGCTGTGCTGAAATCAGATTCGTGACTAAAGCGCCGCCGAGTCTGAGAGAACTGAACAGGGTGTGTGAGGCAAGACTCATGTCCAAAAAATCTGAGGAGGGGTCCGCCACAGATTCTGATCACTTCCAGCCTCAGACATGACACACACACACACACACACACACACACACACACACACACACACTGGAAATGAACATCAGCAGCAGCAGCAGCTGAATCCTCCATCTCCTCATCATCATTATTTACTTCTACATCCTGTGTTTTTTGTCTGACACGCCGAGCGAGCGAGCGAGCGGCCACCGCGGGTCAGCAGCGCTTAATCTCCTCCACATTTGGTTGCCATGCAGACGTCTCTGTCGTGACCCGTGGGAGTGGCGACTCACACCATCCATGACCTACCAGCACAATGTGTGTTTTGTCTGGGCCACACCATCGCTGCTATTCTCCATGCATTCCAGCCCTCCGTGTGGTCGACAGGGTGAGAGAGCCCTGGTGCTGGAGACAAATTAATATCCACTCCATCTTTACCCCCACCCATACCCTCCTTTATTCTAACCCACTCTCCACCCCCCAAATACCCCACTCCTTCATGTAAAAGCACAACTAGACACCTGCCTCGCAGCTGTCGGTCTCACGCTCAAATTTGATGTCTTTTCATATTTCTGAAACAACCTGGACTTTTCACAGCTTCTCCTCCGGTTTCACACTAATGTCACTGCCCTTCCTCACTTTTCTCTCTTATTTATTTGTTTGAGGTCAAATTACACAAGAGAGTAAAAATCATTGAAATATTATTGCTAAGCTATCGTATCAGAAACGGTTTTATTTATGGGTGCTGTGGTTGTGTTTTTGTTTAAAAAGAATGAAAAAGGGGAAAAAAGTCTACATGCACGCACGCACAGACGCATCTGTTTGCAATCATAAACCTGGTGATGTCATTGCAGTTGGAGCAGAGGTGCACTTGTTTCATGACCTTCTGAAGAGGCTCTGTGGGGAACGTTTGCAACCTCTGGGTCCTGAGACTGCGAAGGTCAACAGTGTCCATCAAGGGGCTGCACCTTACTGCTCACATGCAGTTATCGTCTAATTAATATGTATCTTTTTTATTAAGACTTGTCTAACCCAGCTACGATTCCCTTGCTGATTTAAGGGAATATTTTCTAAACCCCAGGAGTACACGGATTCCTGACGGGGGGCCCAGAAAAATCCCACATTTTCCAGTGCCCCACCACCCACAGTCTTATTTGAAGACAAAGCGTGAAACAGAGGGAGACCAAGGAGGCGGAAAAGAGTGAAAAGAGACAAAGAGGAAAAGAAAGGAGGTGGAGGAGGGCTGGAGGAGGGCTGGAGAACAGCGTCTTGACTGTGCTGTCAGCCGAGGCCGTGCAGGGTAGGATCGGGACCTCGGAGGTCCCGACAACAGCTGCAGGAGACTCCCGTAAACACGCTCACTCAAACATGTATGCTGGGCCTCCTGCAGCTTTCACCAAGGAGGCAGGGGGAAAACACAGCACGATCCAGACGACTAAACGTTTTCCAAAAACAAACAAAACCAGAATCTCTAAATTTTTTTATTTACTTTTGATATTTTCAAAAACTGAGATTTTCTGCTGCGTTTGCACATCTCATCCACAAGGATGTGGAGAAAAGCTCAGTTTTTAGTGCTTACATCCCATAGGAACGATGAGCTAACAGCTAGTCTGACTGCAGCACAGAACAGTGTGTTTTGCAGCCATCTTGAAACTTCTCAAATCTCCAAAAGTTCATGCAAACATTATTTCATAAACATGATCAGGAGTGGCCCATTGCATCTGCATATAACTCTGGTCATTTACAGCACGAATGTTACCATCAACAGAGAAATGTAGCACTTCTGCTGCATCCAGAGGTCAAGTCTGGTGGGACTTTCTTCATTTTTCTGATGGAACAACCATGTCATACGAAACTGAAATATGGTTATAGGTTTAGAGAGAAAAATAATATGAATGGCTGTGAACAATTTGAGTCATTTAAAGATGGCAACGCTCAGACTAGCCGTTGGCTCATCAGTCCTTAAAGCAACACTAAAGTGATTTTAACACTTTAAGCCAGAGGTTTTCAATTCCAGTCCTGGAGGGCTGGTATCCAGCATGTTTTAGTTTTAACCCTGTTTCAACACACCTGATTCCAATCAGCAGGTGATTAACAGGCTTCTGCAGAGCCTGATGAGCTGCTGCACAGGTGATTCAACCACTGTGTTGGAGCAGAGAAACCACTAAAACGTGCTGGATAGCGGCCCTCCAGGACCAGGATTGAATACCCCTGCTTTAAGCTATTGCTTTCAAACTGGTTTCAGTGATTCTTGGGGCACAAACTTGAGCAGCTTCACATTAGACATCAACTCTGTCGCCCTCTGCTGACCAGAAACTGCACTGAACCGTTTTGTGGTTCAGGTAGGAACACTAGTGGGAGGTCTCTACCTGCTTTACAGTAATGTTTACTCTACCAGTAGCTAATATAAAGGCTAGGAGTTAGCCTTTTCAGTTCATTGACTATCAATACAAAACACAAGAAGAAGTTTGCTTTTGTTCTTGTCATCATGGCGGAGCATGAAGTAAAAGTAAGAGAGTAATGTCTTTGTAGGTGAAGTGAAGAGCTAAAACCAGAGGGAACATCAGCGTGGCCTACACTAGTTTGAGGGAGCAGAAGGAGGCTACAAAATCACGGACTGATGGTGACCTGGCTTTGTTGCTATTGGACTTGTAATATTTTTGTCCAACAGTGTGGATCTTTTTTACTTTGTGATTCATTTTAATATCAGCTGGCCCGTGTTAGCATTAGCTTGTTGCTAGTGCTAGCTACAGCAGGCTGCTGTATTGTTGTTTACGACAGTTGCAGTTCTGCTTTGAACCAGTAGGGGGGTGAAGTGGGAAACTCATTTAGTGTTGCGTAAGGGTGTGAACTCTGTTATTATTATTTTTTTACTGAAGCCATTCATGTAATTATTCCTTTATGACACAGAAACATTTCCATTCGGTATTTTTGCTAAACTCATTTATGAACAAAGAAAAAAAACTGTTTAATAAAAATATCAAAATAATGCAATGGTTATATGTTTAACCATGTAACTCAGTTAGACTAATCAACTGTTATATTATTATTATTTGATAACATTTATAAAAGTGCAGATTACTGCATCATTTGCAATTTAAGATAGTGAAACGTTGTTATCAAATTTTTAATGATGGCTTTAAATGAAAACGAAGTGCTTACATAGAAATTGTTATATAATCATTTTAATTATTGTAACTTTGTTATTTTTGTTTAAAATCTAATCATTTTCACAGCTATCTCTTGTGTACAGAAGCTGTAGTATGTGATAAGGTTATTCCTGATGCTATGATCAGTTAGTGGTAAAGCCACAAACAGAAATCTTTCTAAATGAACCGATCAGGGTCCTCCCATCAGTCCCTCACTGCATCGTAGAAGCCAGAGTGGAGTTTAAAGAGATGAAACGGGATCCAGGGAAACGCTGTGAAGCCCGATGCATCATACCACCCCCCACTGGGACGCAGTTAGCTGATTAATTGTGAAAGCGTGAGAGATTAAAGGAGGCACATCCCAGAGTTACTGCTAATGGATTTAATATTCATGCATCCCTAACAAGGAGGGGAAAGGCAAGAGGCATCCAATTTATCCTGCAGTCTGTTTGTACCCAAGTGGAAAAATATTGGAATGAGGAGTTCAAACCCATACTTTCTCACAAACTCACATTTCCATTACATTTCCTCACCAGATGATTGCTCTGACTGTGTACAGATGTGTGGATAGTTACACATAAATGCAAATAAAAAAAAAGATTCTCGCTGAACTCACCAGATGGCTCCTCTGTGATGCTGGATGGAGTTGTGGGAGGAGAAACAGGAATCTCTACTCCGAGAGGAAACAAGAGAAAGAAAGGATCAGTTTCATCTCTATGTATTTTGGTCTGTGAACGAGGATTTCCACATTCATTACCAAAGAAGTAGAGCAGAACAGCATGTGTTGTAGTAGACTACAGGTGAAACTGGAAACATGAGAATCTGGTGCAAAAGTCCATTTATGTCAGTAATCCAGCTCAGACTGAGAGACCATCTAAGGCTCAGGAACCCTTTGCAGGTGTTTAGGAATCTTTAGCTGATTACAGTGTGACACTCTAGAATATTGAACCTTTTCACTATATTCTAATTGTCTGATATTCTGAATGTGGGGTTTTCATCAGCTGTAGCCACAATCATCACAATTATAACAAATAAAGGCTGAAACATCTGGATTTATATGGAATGAGTCTGCTCTCATAGATTAGTTTCACCTTTTAGGTTAAATTATCATCATAAATGAACTTTTGCACCATAATCTATTTTTTCCATGTTCACCTGTATGTATCTGTTCATGTTTCGGATCACTTGAAATGTTCCTTGAACTGACTCAACCTTCCAGCTCTGATGACAAAGGTTTGTGTTTTTGAAAAGTTTTTAGAAAATGTGAACAGCTGTAAACAAACTGTTTGCTGCCTCAGCTTTTTGCATAGAACAAATAATGGTACCTAAACACCTTCCCAGAGGAACTCCTCTAACCATTCACTACATATGCGGTGATGAACAAAGTCCTCTCCAGCGTGATGGAGCTCTGGGCCAGAAGGATACAGTCTAAAGTCCAGGTTCTGGAAACCCACCAGATCTAAATTCCACTAAGAACAAACAGAAGCCGACAAATTCTGACAAAATCTCAACATTGTTTATGAAGAACGAGCTCCATCAGTCAGGATCTGGAGCAGAGCTAATAGACAACATGTCAGTGTCAGGTCTTTATAAAGAAGAAACATTGCTGCAAACTTTGAGTTTTTGCATGAATTTCATGTAATTATATAAATATAAAAAATGCTTTTGAAACTTATAAAAGGCTGTAAATCTTCATCTGAAGCAGCAAACAGAAACATATCTGCTGTAAATCTGTTTCTATCTAAAGGCAGACGTGTCCTGCTGTCTGGGACCGTACAGCCCCGGGGATTTTTATTCATGTTAAATTTATAGAAATGAACGAGTTGGAACTTCCTGTCCCTTTTATTACATCTGCCACAGCGGTTAACCAAACCGTTAGCAGTTTGGAGTTCCACAGACTTGATTCTGTCTCATCCCTCTCTATTGTATCGGTATGGAGTCGACACTAAGAGACACCATGCAGAAAGACCAGCCAACTCTTCTCCTAAAGAGCAAGACGGCTATAGCGACAAAACAATGTCATGAATTATTATTGTTTTAATAGTGACCAGGAGGACTACAAATCTAAAAGCAGTGGCGGAGGCGAGGGGGCGTACGAGGACACACAGACATGTTACATGCAAAGCAGGAGGCTGGACACACTGAGGGGACAGATGTGGTGTTTTTGTGTCTGAGAGAGGAAATAAAGAATCAAGTCTTTTAATCAATCAGATCATCACAGCTGGGACTGTGGCAGCCTGCCTTCAGTTTTCAACATTTATATGAGAGTCTGGGAAACCATGCTCTGCGCCAAATGTTTACTGGTGTCGACCGGTCGATGACAAGAAAACAATCGCTGCTAAAGTGATGTAGGAAGCCCAGAGGTGCTGTTGATTAGCATCCTTCCATCAGTATTTAACTCAAACGCTCTGCCTGGTTCTTTTGTGTTAATTTATGCCTGAGATACTGGGAAATGTCCACAAACTCAACAATAGATAACCATTCTTTTCACATGGCAAAGAGTTTCCAAAGAACTCTTCTATATTTTACATTTCTTTGCTTAAATGACAAGAAATCATCATAGATTTATTCAGCCATTAAAAATGTTTGTGCAAACTTAATTTGAACTGATTCTTTAGTGTCTTCAAATGACAAAATCAACTTGGAAAATGTGTCGGCATTGAATAACCAGACCAGAAATATTTATTAAGTTAGTTCCTTCAATGACTTTAAATGATTTGATTTATTTGTAGAACACAAGGACATGTTGAGTCTTACCTTTGAATGAATAACAGCTGGTTTTGGTTTTCAGAATAAATGTTGCTGCCCTGTTTAGACTCTGGGAGACGCTGATGTTAGAAACTTTGGGTCTTGTCTTGATTGAACTCTGAGGTTGGTCCAGTTCAATGGCTGCTTCTAAGTTCTATGTCTTATATGCCTATAGAGTTCCACAAGGTTCTGTTTTAGGGTTCATATGATTCCTTTTCAGCATGTTGAGGATATTTCTTGTCATTTCTTTGCAGATGATATTCACTTTTATATTTATTTTAAGCCTTTTCAAAAAGCAAAAATCTGGAGTTTTTTCTCAGAGGGCACCATCTAGAGGCAGGAAAACGTCTTAAGCCCCTCTCTGTAACTCCGTGATTATGGCTGGAAACAGCGCCTCTCAAAGAGCCAGGACACATTGTTTTAGAATTATCATTCTCATGTTATTAGTCTCACACTGTCATTTTTATATTTTAAAGACGCCAACTCTGCATCTGTCTGCACTGTAAATGCTCTGTGATTGACATCTGTATGTAAGTCTGAAGCCTAATTTATACTTCTCCGTCTGCGTCAGTACAAAGACACGCAGCGCCATTTTGCGTCGGTGCAAGAGCTCTACAACAGGCCTGCAGAGGAGACATGCCCTCTTTTTTAACTGTCCGTTGAGAGCGACATAGAGCGCAAGCTTGTGATTGGTCGCCGCTTCCATTAAGTACATGAACAGCACCGCCATTACTGCCTCAAAAAATAGAGCGAGCTGAAGATATCTAGAGGCAGAAACGGAGCAAATTGAAGAACGCCTCGCGGAAAAAGTCCGAAAATATGAAAGTGTATTCATCTGTGACTGAAGGAGCACAAAGATACGCAGCAAGCGTTTTATTCGTGGACGGAAGTCAACGGGGGGAATTGCTTTGTAACTTTCCCCAGGTGACGGAGAAGTCTGAAGGAAAACACCTCCGTCAGTCCGCACTCGAGCTGACGGAGAAGTATAAGGCTTAACGCTATTGGCCAATGGTTAGCGACGCTCCATTAAAACTGCATGGGGCTCTACGGGGGGGCAAAATAAAAATGTGATGTATTGCCTACATTACATCACAGTTCAGGGTAAGACTATCACGTTTACAGATTTCTAAAAAATCATCCCTAATTCCTGAAGGGGGGAAACTCTGGATTGGCGTTTTAAGTTTGAGATGTGGCACAGGCACATGGATGACTGACAAGTCTTCTCAGTTTAACGATGGAGCGATATTTCTGTCCCTAACACTTTGCTGCTCAGATTCTACCATTTTTATTACAACATGTTTTTTTGTTCTTGTGAAGCGCCTTGTGATTTTTATCTCGAGAGGCGCTATATAAAAAAATATTTCTTCTTCTTCTACTCATCTTGCTTTGATCCAGAGGTGAGAACAGTAACAGCCGGACACCAAGACCTTGTCTAAAGAGAAAGCTTGAGACAATCTACAGTAGTGTGTTTGAGGACAGTGTGTGTGCAGTTTTCCATAACTCCTGTCCTCCCTGAGTATGACACCTGGGCTGAAACTGGACTGTGTGCGAAGGTGAGGAAGACAAGTTAAAGACTGGTTCCACGTACTTATGCAGGGGGCAATGGGCGAGCGGCTCTGCTGGTAGCCTTTAGCACAGCGGTTGCACGTGATACCAGTCACGCCGTCTTTACAGGGACATTGTCCTGTGGTTTGGTTACAGGTTTTGCCAGCAGCACCCACGGGATGGCATTCACATGCTGTGAGGAGACAGAGGAAGAAAGAGAGGCACAGTGAGTGGTCTCTCCCACACACACCCACACACACACACACACACACAGGTGAGGAGATACATGTACTAGCTAAAGAGTGTGCAGGTGGGTACACAGCAGCAGGGTGGCAACAACAACAGGGTGGTGAGAGACAGGTGTGCACAGACACACAACGTCCTCAGGTCCAATTCAACAACACCATTGTGCTGGAGCTGGTGCTGCTGCAGGACATGAAAGGTCAACATCATCAAATGATCAGACATTTTGGTGTTGAATATTGGAGCTCACTGAGGCAGATGTGTGTGAGCTAAAAAAAGGACTTGTGATGGAGGATAATCCTGTTTCTGATTCACCTCTGGGTTTGAGCCACAGCCCAAAAAGTCTTTCACACTTTCTAGAAAGACTGGGTGGGGGGGGGTCATGCTTCAGGAATCTCATTTTTTTTACTGTATCTCACACACACACACACACACACACACACACACACACACACACACACACACACGCACACACAGCTTGAGAGCTGAACAGTCATTGACTGAAGTTGTTTCTTTTCATCTGTTTTTAGAACAATGACTCGTTTCTTTCTTTGCAGATTGTTTTATACCTTTAAACCAGAAGAACATTCATTAATCAATCACTGTTAGTAAAAGTTATTCACCGAGCTCTCACCGCTCCATCCCTCTCGCTGGAAGAGTTGGATTTTCGGTTTGTTTCAGTGATCTTTGGTTGAGGATCCAGCCTGGCCTCGTGTCACTCTGGGAACCTTCAGAGATTCCATCAACCTGATGTTGAGTTTCATGGTTACGTGTAGCCATGAGAGGTGGCTGATGATGTTGTTGCCTGTGTCTGCATGTATTTCTGTTAGTAGAACATCTCATGAACCACAAGTCAGATCTTAAGCCATCCTCATCCGTTTTCTTCAGATTTTGGTGTCAGAAATCATTTGCTTCTACCAACATTTTGACATCACAGAAAGGGATTTTTATTCTAGAAATCTAGACGGACCGTAGCAAAAGCAAAATGATTTAGCTCTTCATGTCGGTCTAGCCACGCTCCATTGGAACTTGGTTTTTTGTTTGAGTCAAGAGCAGAGAGAGGAGTTAAGTCCTTTACTCATAAAGGATGTATTTACGTCTTCTTCACCAGAGGACCGCCCCGTTGACTGACACCCATAGCGGTGAGTACGTCATGTTGTTTGTTGTCCAATAGCATGCGGAGACCGTTTGAAAGACAACCGTAGATCCCGCCCCATGACTGAGGTCCATCGATGGGTCGTGGCCAGACTATTCACATAGGATGGGTTTCTAGGCTAAGAGACTTTAGCATAGAGTCCCCCCCCCCCCCCCCCCCCCCTCCCCGTCCACCCTGGAGGATCAAGAACTCTACTCTGTGCTCCTCACCTCATAACAGCCAATCAGGTGGTGGATGGGCGTGTCCAGCAACAGCTCATTAGCATTCAAGTGACAGAGCCCTGAAACGACTCATTCTGGAAGGAACTGAAAGGATTGAGCTGGTGAGATCGTGTTGTGTGAGAGGGACTTTGTAAAAAGAACTTCACAAACATGTTTTGCATCGACCATAGAACTAAAATAACCAGTTCAAAAGAGCTTTAATATGTCCTCTTTAATGTTTGACAATAATCTTTTCATTTAACTCAAACTTTGGAAACATGATCTCAATGATTTCTCCTCCGCTTACATAATACCACTCTAAGATGAACTGATTGTGTCAGAAAGCCTGATACTTTACAAAACTTGTAAAAAAATAAAAATAAGAACACAGCTAAAGATGAAGGTT
Organism: Aphyosemion australe; assembly: GCA_006937985.1. Taxonomy (NCBI): domain Eukaryota; kingdom Metazoa; phylum Chordata; class Actinopteri; order Cyprinodontiformes; family Nothobranchiidae; genus Aphyosemion; species Aphyosemion australe. Next base: position 243,441 of record SSNS01000302.1, on the reverse strand, counting down.
CCTTGAGATTTAGCCCCTCCAGCAGGTCCTGGGTCGACCCAGGGGCCTCCTGTTGGCAGGGCACACCTGAAACTCCTCCTCCAGGAGGCGTTTTTATGCCCGAACCTCCTCAGTGGAGGAGCAGCGGCTCTACTCCCAGCTCCTCCCAGATACCTGAACTCCTCACAATACCTCCTGAGATATTCTCCTGTTTTGGTTAACCACTCTCGTTTGGAGTTGCCAGGAGGATTGGACTTTTCAGCCCATTAATGTTAATATTGTGTCAGAAATTAAACAATAAACTCCTCAGTCTGCTTCAGCTTCTCCTGTTTGCCTCTGCTGCCATGTGCTTCAACTCCTGTTGGGTGTGTGTGTGTGTGTGTGTGTGTGTGTGTGTGTGTGTGTGTGCTCCTCTTATCAGACCCATTAATCCTCCCTATCAGTGTGTACCTACTACTGCCTACATGAGACCAATCTGTCACTGCTCTCATTGGTTTTGGTCAGAGGGACTGAGCAAACACACACACACACACACACACATTTTCAGGAAGCCCTGTAAGCAGCGTGGAGGCTGGTCAGGCACGTTTTCAGGCCTGAAAATCCCGGAGGACGTCAGAGGAGAGTTTGTGCTTGGAGCTTCAGAGAGCTCAGGTTGTGTTTTTTTAGGAGCTGCTAGTAAATCAAGAGCACATGGCCTACATGTGGGAAGTCCTCCTCTTCCTCCTGGCTTTCTGTCCGGTCAGATGACAGATTGGTTCTCTCCCTAGCTGGATGACCCACCTGCTGAGCTAAAGGCCGACACATTCAGGGGTGTGAGTGAGAGTTTGAAGTGTGTGTCCACTTAAACAGCTAAGTGGCCGCTAATCCAGATGGCTCAGGGAGATACCAGGGAGGACCATTCTGTCTCAAAACGTCCAGCAAAGACGTCTCAAGGAGTTCAGGAGCTGGTGTTTGTGTCAAAGAAAAAAAAATAAGCCTGAGCTTTGATACTTGCAGTGAGGAGTTGCTTCTAAAGGCAATAAGGAGAGGAAGAATGAGGAAGGGAGGTTGCTGTAAAGACGAGACGCTTGGCCTGAGTTTAATGTGAGAACCTTAAACTTTGCCTCTCGTTTGAAGTTTGGACTGATGTCCTCATTTAAGGCGGTAGGAATGATCTGTTGGCCCTAGAGAGTAGCCAGCCTGCCCTAGTCTGTGTCCTATTATAATAAGATTCTGCTTCTCCTTTAGAGTGAATCTGAACAGCAGATTCACCGAGCAGAGCGGGCTCTGTGTCTGGATCGCTTCAGTCTTTTATTGATAGGAGTAATTAGCTGGAGTGGGATGTCTGGCCAATGAAAGAACCTAAACGGTTGGATTGTTGTTGAGAATGCACCACACGTCAGAGACATGCCTTCCTAATTGGAAACATGTCAGCAAACCCAGAAAGCTGTAAGGGAAGTCGTTTAGAGATTCCAACAGGAGAAGGCTTTTAGGGTGCTGTTCTGATGAAATCAGATTCTCACTGTTGTTTTAAAACATGTTCCACATCAGCTGGGATGGCTGGTGTTTAAATTCAGAGCCACAGATCCGACCAGCTCACACTTCAGGTTAGACCAACCCCAGAGGAGAACTCAGTTCTAGACCACCAATCCACACAGAGGCTTAACACGATGTTTCAACCGGTTTTAAACGTGTTTTTGTGTAAACTTTATAGATAGTGCCAAAGGCCTCGTCCATGAGCGATGAGCTAACAGCTAGGCTGATTACCACACATCACATTGTGTTAAAACAGCTCCAAACTAAATGTTTTTAATAGTGTTTATGCAACGCATCAGTTTAGCATCACACTTATTTATGGACTGATTCACAAGCAGAAACACCAACAGCTGAGTTTACTAATATATCTGCAGAGGTGGCCATCTAATGCAGAACAGACACTCTGAAAGTAGGCCTGTTTCACGGCAGACATTTTAACTTGAAATGGTTGGGAAGGCACGGGAAGTTAGGGCTGCATTCCATTTCTGTAGGTGTCCATGTTGGTTGTTCTATAATAACCCTAACGAGCATCCGTCCATCCATCCATTTTCTGCCGCTTATCCGGAGTCGGGTCGCGGGGGCAGCAGCCTAAGGAGGGAAGCCCAGACTTCCCTCTCCCCAGCCACTTGGGCCAGCTCCTCCGGGGGAATCCCAAGGCGTTCCCAGGCCAGCCGAGAGACATAATCTCTCCAGCGTGTCCTGGGTCTTCCTTTGGGTCTCCTCCCGGTTGGACGTGCCCGGAAAACCTCACCAGGGAGGCGTCCAGGAGGCATCCTAATCAGATGCCCGAGCCACCTCAACTGGCTCCTCTCGATGTGGAGGAGCAGCGGGTCTACTCCGAGCTCCTCCCGGATGGCCGAGCTTCTCACCCTATCTCTAAGGGAGAGTCCAGCCACCCTGCGAAGAAAACTCATTTTGGCCGCTTGTATCCGCGATCTCGTTCTTTCGGTCACTACCCAAAGCTCGTGACCATAGGTGAGGGTAGGAACGTAGATCGACCGGTAAATTGAGAGCTTCGCCTTTCGACTCAGCTCTCTCTTCACCACGACAGACCGGTACAACGCCCCCATCACTGCAGATGCAGCACCAATCCGCCTGTCGATCTCACGCTCCACCCTTCCCTCACTCGTGAACAAGACCCCGAGATACTTAAACTCCTCCACTTGGGGCAGGACCTCGTCCCTGACCTGGAGAAGGCATTCTACCCTTTTCCGACTCAAGACCATGGTCTCGGATTTAGAGGAGCTGATTCTCATCCCAGCTGCTTCACACCCGGCTGCGAACTGCTCCAGCGAAAGCCGGAGATCACGTTCTGACGAAGCCAACAGGACCACATCATCTGCAAAAAGCAGAGACCTGATCCTTAGGCCACCAAAACGGATCCCCTCACCACCTTGGCTGCACCTAGAAATTCTGTCCATAAAAGTTATGAACAGAATCGGTGACAAAGGGCAGCCTTGGCGGAGTCCAACTCTCACCGGAAACGAGCCCGACTTACTGCCGGCAATGCGGACCAAGCTCTGACACTGGTCGTACAGGGACCTAACAGCCCGTATCAAGGGGCCTGGTACCCCATACTCCCAGAGTACCCCCCACAGGGCCCCCCGAGGGACACGGTCGAACGCCTTCTCCAAATCCACAAAACACATGTAGATTGGTTGGGCGAACTCCCACGCACCCTCCAGGACCCCCCCAAGGGTATAGAGCTGGTCCAGTGTTCCACGGCCAGGACGAAAACCACATTGCTCCTCCTGAATCCGAGGTTCGACTATCCGATGGACCCTCCTCTCCAGAACCCCTGAATAGACCTTACCAGGGAGGCTCAGGAGTGTGATCCCCCTGTAGTTGGAACACACCCTGCGGTCCCCCTTTTTAAATAGGGGGACCACCACCCCGGTCTGCCAGTCCAGTGGAACGAGCAGAACTCGTTAACAAACCTGTGCTTTGCCGACTCATTCAAGGCATATCTGCCACTGAAAGGCCTGTTGGAGCGGGTTCTATTTGGACCATACTGACGAGTAAATACGACCTATCTGAATGAAGCTAGCTTAGCTGAGAAAGCTAATTGAGCTAGACAGCTGAGTAGTTAACTTGGTTCACACAGCAGGATAATCATGCCAATTTTGACCCAATCCTCCCTTTCTGGCCATCTTAAAGATGCGCTAATTAACATAATGACTCTAAAGATAATCTTATCAGATATTCCTACCGTGTGTGGTGTGTCACGAGGACTCTGGTCTGCTCAGAAGGAAATCAGAAATCAGAAATTTCACACATGTTGGATTGCCTCAGTCGGATTTTTGAGAACAATCAAACGTTGAATGTGACGAGTAGCCAATCAGAAAGCAAGGTGACAAAAGAGAGCAGCACCCCCCCCCCCCCCCCCCCCATGTTTGTTCACTTCAAAGATATGTTTTATTTTGCGAGGTTTCCTGACTGACTGGGGAACGTGTGTGTGTGAAAGCGGTTTGTATGTAGTGTGTAGTTTTTGCCATGTGTCCACACACTGTAGGAGCAAAACTGTTACATCTGTGGTTTTATACCGCCGCCTGTGTGGTTTCTCGTGTTTGGAAAATCGTCCAACAATGTAAAACTCCTGAACCAGACCTTAGCTAAATAGATCCAGTCTCTCAAATTTAACAGCAGTTTATCAGTCGTTCCTTCTTTATAGACATTGATTCTTTTCAGGGTTCAGGTGTGTAACTTCAACAGGCAGCTACACCTGGACAGGTAGACCGATCCTCTCAAAGTCACACGGAGACAACCACACACACTCACACACCTGAGGCTGCTTTAGCTAAACGTTGGTGCTTTTGGAGTGTGGGAGGAAACCAGGTCATGCATCAGGAGAACATCCTACAGCTGGGAGTTAGACCCAGAACCTTTTAGCAACAGTGCTGACCAACCGCGTCGCCCCTAAGATGAGTTCATGCAAATGTTATTGTTCAAACCTTCATAACTCATCAGGCTTTGGTACATTTTGTTGCCACAGCTGATTCTGCTGATGCTGTTCAGGCTATGCACCATGAGTATATGTAATTATAACTTTTACACAGAACAAATTCGCCGTTCTGGATTAGACTAATGTAAAATCAGCTGAACACGTGTGTTTGTGTGATGTTGTTTCAAGGTTTTCAGACAACACGAGCTGCTTTGTCTTTTCAAATCTGATTAACATCTTTGTTTTCAGCAAAACTTTGCTATTTGTCTACTTGGCGTGTTTAAACTTCAGGACTGAAACAGGCAGAAATAGAAACAAGAGCTGATTGAAAAGTGATCTGAGTTTACGTTGGGACTCAATGAGGGGTGAAGCTGGAGCTGTTGGCATGTGGACGCAGCCACTGGGCAGGGCTGGCGCTGCAGCGGGTGAGGCCTCTGATGGAAATGAGCCGCTTTCTGAGCGGATTGTATGAGGGGCCGTGTAAGCCATAATTTATTCTGTTACTCTCACATGCATATATTCTCCTCACACACGCATACATTCTTCTCATACATACACACATTCCACACTCATACACACATATATTCTTTACACACACACATATATTCTCTGCACACACACATATATTCTCTGCATACACACATATATTCTCTGCACACACACATATATTCTCTGCACACACACATATATTCTCTACATACACATACATATATTCTCTGCACACACACATATATTCTCTACATACACATACATATATTCTCTGCACACACACATATATT
>SSNS01000302.1:170084-228743 GCA_006937985.1 Aphyosemion australe | reverse complement strand
CCCCCCCCCCCCCCCCACTACCCCCCCCACTCCATTCATCTGTGTTGATAGAAGTAGACTGGCCCAGGAATGAAAACACGAACACATTAAAACCTAAAAAAAAATTCCAGCCATGAATTTTTGAAAGCAGTTCTGTTTTAGTCCCGTAGTTTTAGGGTGAAACACACACACACACACACACACACACACACACACACACACACACACACACACACCCCTCCGTACCTTTGCAGGCCTTCCGGTGTGAGATGGCTTTGGACAGGTCTCTGTAGTAGCCCTCCTTGCAGTAGTGGCAGTGCCGACCGGCTGTGTTGTGCCGACAGTTAAGGCAGACTCCTCCGCTCTTCCTCCCCGACAGTTTGTAGAGCTCCATGTTGAAACGACACCTCCTGGCATGAAGGTTACAGTTGCAGGCTGAGGAGGAAGCACGGAGCAGAGGAAACGTCTTTAGTTAATGCTACAGAACATTTAATCAGCTACACATCCCATGAACCAGTGGAGGAATTTTAATGGACGTTCACCTGCTAAAGATGGCCGCTGCACCCTGCTGATGTCAGCACACACACAACATGATGAGGTAATATTTGACGTTAGCTGGGAGTCATTCTCACCAAATATCATGAGTGATCAGAGATTTATGAAATCTTGACACAAATTGTGCAGAATATAATTTTCACATTTAAAATAAAGCAGCTCCATCATTTCTCAGATATACTTTTAAACCTCTAAAGGAAACGGAACCTGTGATCATTCTGAAAAGATTTGCTGTTGTTACTGAACTACATGATGCTGCAGTGACACGTCGTGTCTTTGGGACACTTCCCTCCTGAAAACGAATGCAAGTGTTAAAATCAAGCTTTGATTCAACTTTTATCTGCTTCTGACCAAAATATGAGCTCTCTTTCATCTTTAACATGTCTGATATCAGCTGGGATGAAATCTGTGCTAAAACGAAAGAGACGTCCTGCTGAAACACAGCAATCATGTTTGGTTCATAAGTCCATGATCGGTAAAGCCCCACCACCAAAACAAAAGGGCATAAAGAAAACCAGGTCAACCTCACGTTGCTTTTACTTGTTCTTATTCCTCCTCCTTTCCTGCTGCTGGTCAGAGGGACTGGTGCCGGTGCTCACCCGCCTCACCTCTGTCACCGTGGTTACCAGTGCGGCTGTGGCTGCCCTGTAGCTCAGCACCATGCTGAATTCTAGTATTTTGAATGTATGGGTAGTAATGTTGTTTTTATGTGTTTTGATGATAGTTTATGGGACTAAGGATGAAAATTAGCATCTCGCTATACCCGGTGTGTGTTCATGAATATCCACTGAACCGTTCAAATAAACAGATCACATAAAAAATCAGTCAGACTGAGCTGAGAACATGGTGTGCTCTGTACATTAGAGCACATCATGACATCATCGAGACTGACAAGTTTGGAAAAGTTCCTCTTAGAGTTTTTAGAGTAGATTTTGCACTGAATTGACGTTGAAATTGCAAAATGAAGAGTTTTGATTGAGGAACACCAACCAGCAGAGTTTCATTTCTACGTGATAACAAGGGCAAAGTTTTTCATCTCCTCCCAAACTTTTTCCTTTAATTGGTCCTCTCCTCCTCTTGGGGTGGGGGTGGGGGGACTGTACCAAACAGAGAGTGAAGGCCTGGCATCACCACTCCTCTGTGGGGAGTGAGAGCGCATGTGAAACGCCTCTCCGATGCTTGTTTACAGGCAAGTAGAGTTGCCATAGCCGGGTTTAATTAGCTGCCTGATGATGTTTATTCATGACTTTTTGGCAGCAGAGGGAAGCAGACATGCCCGACTTCATTAAGGCCGGCTGTCCGGGACGCGGGCCCTTCAGAACCGGCACCGCAGAACAATTCATGCATTATTAACGTGTGTGTGTGTGTGTGTTGTATCTGGGACCCCTGGTTATAAAGAAGGAAGTTGAAGGTTTAACTCCCTCAGCTTCCTTCTTACTGACATCTCACTGATATTTGTCCACGTACGATTCACTTTAAAAAGTATTTTATGTGTCTGTTTTAAACCCCCGAGTGTTTCCTCTCCAAGGACCTAATTACAATATCGAACATGTATATAGAGTAAACACACACAGCAGGTTTTGTCAGCAGTGACTTGCTTGTCTTCTGTCTAGTGGGACAGCTGGAGTTTAATTAGAGATGCTCTGCAACAATTAAAACCCAAAGCTTAAAAAAATACATGTTTCTATATTAAATAGTTGAGTTTTTATGTTATTTTGCCATTTTGAGGTGTGTTTCTGTGTAAAATGTATAAATTATTACTTTTATACAGATAGCTTCCAGAACAGCCTCTGTTCATAGAAATAGAGTTCACATCCTTAAAATGATGAGCTAACTGCTCTTCTGCACTCAGTCAAGAACAGGTGTATTGCTGCCATCTTAATTCATGCAAAACGCACCTTTTGCACGCTAAGATATGCTGGACAGCGTCCTCGAGGACCAGAATTGGTCACCTCTGGTTTCCATCAACTGTGATGAGGTTTTGGATACTGGGGCTGTTTTAAATGACTTTTTTCTTAAGTTATAACGTTCTACGGTCTGTCCATACTGCATGCACAGACTCCCTCTCACATAAAGCAGTTTCAGCAGTTTCATTTTTGACAGTTTCAGTACCTTCCAAGATGAGCCGTTGCAGGGCTCTGTCACTAAGAAGACAAGCTGTTGCTGGCCACGCCCACCCATCCCTGCTCAGGCTGCTATAAGCTGAGAAGCTCCAATAACCCTGAGGAGCTCAGAGTAGCAGCAGCTCTCTCTTGTACATAAGAGCTGTTTCTATAGTAATTGCCCCGTTTGTGACATCACAAAAGGGGACTTTTTGAGACAGCTTGTTTTTAGGCACAAAATCCTAAAACCAAACACTGACAGAAAAATGGATGGATGGATTTTATCATGTTTGAGTGTTCATCAGGACAGTAGAGACCCACGGGGCAGCACAAAACGGTGAGATTTTCCTAATATGTCCCCTTTAAGAAAGAACACCTCTGAGCTGGGTCAGAGGACTCAGGAGTTGGTTTAAGACTGGTCAGACTAGTCCTGAAGGAGCTCAAACCCATAACACTGGCTGGAAAACCTTCCAGAGTCCAGCAGGACGTTAGACCTTCAGCTCAATCCTGACCACATTTATTTCTAGATTTTGACACAAACCAAACTTTTGTCTTTAGCTGGTGACTCACACTCCTGATCCTCTCATGCACCTGCTCTTCCTGACTCCAGTGGAAACCACCTGCAGGTAACCGTTAGCTACAACCTGATACAGGTGTGTCTACGTACAACCTCAGAGGTTGAGGGCTGAAAGTGAGCAGAACGGCTGTCAGAGACTTCTCCTGATCTAATCACCTGTTATTAACCCAACGGAGGTTATACGCTACCACTTTGGGTTGAATTATTCACAATTCAAACAGTCCTTTGGGTGATCAGACTCATTGTGCTGAAAATCTGGAGCTAATCCTGGGAACGCTGTGAGCTCCAGGGCACGTCTGGTCAGCGCCGTCTCTGCCTGCAGGTGACGGTGATGGCTTTAGAGAGGTGAGAAGCTGGTGGAGGATCAGCGGTAAGCCTCAGACCTGCAGACGCGTCTCTATTACACTACAAAGAGCTCCAAACGCAGCTCGGAGACAATAATCCTGCTGCGCTGCAGGGCAGAGTCGGCCGGCTGAGAAGGTGTGAGAGCAAAGATCCGATTGTGTTTCAGCTTATTGTGTCTCAGAGCGGAGACCAGTGAGAGCCACTTTACCTAGGCTCCGTCACACAGGGTGTGAGGTAGGCGTCCTCACCAATGTGAGCCCTGAGCTAAAACACAAACAAACCCAAAAGGTCAGTTTTATCATTCACATGCCTCAAAAACCCGAGTGTGTTCAAAATGTGGCTCTACTCATTTATGTGTGTGTGTGTTTTATTTAGCGTAAAATATGTCCTTAAATCATCCATCCATCATTGATGCCCACTTAGAATAGAATAGACTTTATTAATCCCACAGTGAGGAGATTCACTCATTAAGGCAGCACCACACTTAGAGAACAGGAAAAACTAATAATAGTAATAATAGACAGAGGCAGTAAGCTATTATTGTAACCTTCAGCAATTAAAAATGAATAAAAATAGAAAATTGAGTTTCCAAGAAGAAACAGCATAAAGGACACAGGTGACATTTGCACACGCACTGAATGTTAGCGTGTAACAGGATAATAACAGTTAAACTGCACTCTTACTGCAGGGGGACTGAAAGACCCACGGTAGCGTGGGATGTCTTGGATGTCTCAGTCTGCCACTGAAGGAGACACAAAGGACACATCCTGTCCTCTGCATACCCAAACGGTCCTCCGAGTCCACACAGAACCAGATGGATCCGTCTTCACTAACATTAACTCTCAGTTGTCTTTCTGAGTTTAAAATGTTTTCTCTGTCAAACTGTGCTGTTTGTTTTAAAATAATAATAATAATACATTTTATTTAAAGCACCTTTCAAGGAACCGAGGGTCACTGTACAACAAAATAATAGAAATCAAGTAAAAAACAAGCTGAAAGAAATCACTCCCACAGATCCCAGAGAATACAGAGCAAAACAACAAAACAACACTTTGTGTCTAAAGATTTGTTTTAAAGCATGTTTGGAGCTTTTAACGTCTGAGTCATTCCAGCAAATCATGACTCATTTAACAGGGTTTTAATAATCTACAAGCACCAAAATGTTTTATTCTGCACACTACAGAAAACTCCTGCAACAAAACCTTCAGTCACATAACGTCCCCAGTTTGATGCTGGTGTGAAAAATTCCACACAAAAAAATATAAATAAATAAATAAAGAATTAGATTAGAAGCAACTTAAGAAGCAGAACTTCAGTCCAGTTTTAATTCTTGTATTTTATCGTTATCAAACACTTATATTTATTCTTTTTTTGGTGGAACAGGAGATTATTTTTGAAGCTCATAAAATTGAAAATTAACAGTAAATTCAAATAGATGAAACAAAATACCTTTTGATTTTTCAATTAATAAAGAAAATATTATTTTAGAGGAGTTGATACACAAATATACTGACACAAATGTATTATTATAATTATTATTGGATATGCACTTATTCTGATTTCCTGCACCGCTCTGACTCCTGACATCTATTTTGGCCTATTCTGATTCATCTAAATAAAAACTATAATGAACAAAATCCTTGTATTAACCAGAGTGTTTTGCTTCTGGAAGGAAAAACCTGGACCATCTGTTACTGCTTGCAGAAATTAGCATTAGCAGGGCTAATGATGCGTTCACTGACTGCTCAGATTTTTTTAATGCTGCTTGGCGATTCTGCCAAAAATGTAATCAGATTTTTGAATCTCAGAGTAGTTTAGATTTGAATTTAATCACCAGATAATTTGTTGCTGCACATCTTTTCACTAAAAATGTTTTTTATAATACAGAATATTACAGAGTAATATGTTTTTTTATTACCAGAATCATACAATAGGCTAATGTTTGCGTTAGTGTGGTTTAAAGAAAGAAAGAAATGACACTTTAGTTGCCTCTAAACACACCGCTGTCAGACCAGCTCTTATAAAACTAAAACAGACTTTTGGTAAAAACAGGGAAGTAAAAATCTGATGTCTGGAATGTAAAATCAGACTTCACAAATAACAAATCTGCTGCCAACATTTTCTTTGTTTTTTCTTCTTTTTGTTGACAAGATTAATAAAAATGCTTTGGCAGCAGCTTGTGATAGAAATACACTCTAAAAAATAATAAAACCTTTCAGTCATTTTCTTGTTTTCTCCAAAACACAATTTCCCGTTCCAGAACAGAAACCCGTCTGTGATGAACGCAGGATTTACTGCATTTGACTCATCATTAATTACTGCCATATAAACCTGTGGTTCATATAATGAATGTGTGTTGATTCAAACACGAGAAAAGCAGCATTTTAAAGGATGGTGATGACAGTTTTGTGTTGGATATAATTGCTGTTTTACAATAATAACACATATTTCAACTCTTTTCATAAAGTCTGCAAATATACTAAATGTTCTACAAGTAATAATTGGAGTCTTTTTGTCTTTTGCATGTAAACAAATTCAAAAAGGATGTGGAGGATTGAGATTAGAGAGAAAAAATGAACTCATTTGAACAAAAAGCTTTTTTCAAAATAAAATGTCCTTTTGGCCTTTTTGCTTGGGGTCACCTGTGACGTTTTAGTGAAGCTGGGCTCTTTCAGGGGGACGTTTCAGTGTGAGGGTGAGTCTGGATCTGTTTGTGTAGTGAGAGGATTCCTGGGAAAGCCGTGAGGCTGTGGGGGTGCAGGCGAGTGGGAAAAGTGAGGCGCTTGCTGCACAGATTAAATCTGGCTCATCTAACTTATTTATTACAGCCAATTAGCCGCACAGCTTCAGCCCCCCCTGAGCCCGTTAGCCTTTGTTTCTGTCTCCCATGACCCCCGGCTACGTCCTGCAGCTCCAACACCATTAAGGAAGGGAATGTTTCAGTGTATGTTTAATAAAGCAGCTTGTATTTCTGTAGAAATGAGAGTAAATGTGCTGTTACTGAGCTGATGAGAACACGCCACACAGAATATTCAGCAGGATTATCAAAGTTACTTTTCCAGTGGACACGTTCCACTTGCTGTCAAAGTTCTGCTAGAAATCACACAAGCTGCTCATTAATTTGTCCTGTTCTTACTTCATAATTCAGCACTCGGATGTTTTCTCAGATTTGAGCAAATTATGCATCTCCCCGAGCAAGCGCGCATGTTCTGTCAGCGGGGAATAAAATGTAGCCTGAACATCCAACTGATGCAGCTAAAGAGCTGTGGGAACCAAACCGGGACTGCTCATCAAACCCTTAGCACGGGAGTGAAGGTTACTGTTAAGCTCTGGATTTATGGAAAACTAAAATAAACACCGGCAGAGGAGCAGAGGAGGGCCCAGTTCCTCATCCCAGCCGTCCCTCATCACCGGAGCAGGGAGAAATTAAAGAAACAACTTAAACTCAAACTTAAACTCAGCAGCTCTCAGAACTTGTTGGAGGAATTTAGCTGAAAAATCAAATTAATGTTGATATTATTCAGAAATTTAAAAGCTTCTTGTTGGTTTTTGTGAGCGATGCACTGATTCTGGTTTTAAAGGCTGATGCCGATTTCCAATTTTTTTCAGTCTGATCTGATGGAAAAGTTTTGGGTGGATTAACTTTAATAGAGGAACGATAAACAAAATATTGTTTTTCCTCTGTGAGAACGTATCAGCAACGCCACTGGCACACACAATCCCCAAGTTGTGCTGCCAAGATCAGCCAATTAGTCACGACTATGCCGACTACCAAAATCATCAACGACAAATGTAATAATCGACATCGACGTTCATTTGTATAAACTATGTTTTCCTCTCAAATCTGCCGCCGTACCTTCTGCTGCTTCATCTGCCTCTCTGGCCGTAACAAACATGCGCAGTAGTGGCACTTGGGGTCAGCCGTGACATCACCAGAAAAGGCCAAACAATCATGGCAAGCCAACAACGGAGCTCAAAGTTTTGGGAGAATTTTATAAAAATTCAAGTGAAAAATGCTAAATCTGTAAGGTAGAACCCGCCTTCCATGGCAGAACGACGGTGATTCACAAGCATCTTAAAAGGAAACGTGTTGTGATCGACGACGAAGAGCGAGAGCCGCCTTTTTAGGTTAATTTGCTAGTTAGCTGCTAACGTCAACAGTGAGCTATTATTTGTATTGCTAGCTGTAACACTAATAGTAGTGTTGGCGATAACCTTTAGTACACATTTGCTGTAATGTTACAAACTCAACGTTTTATTTTAAGAGGAGGTGCGTTGTGGCTGAAGCTAATTTGCTAGTCAGATGCTAACATTAACGTTAGCAGTGAGCTACTTGTACTGATAGCTTTTACGTTAGCCTTAACACACGAGTCGTGTGTTTGCTGTAACGTTAGAAACACTAATAATTTATTACAATTGACCTTTCGCCGAGCCCCACCCCCCTTAGTTACTGTTGCCAAGTCCGACAATAAGTGGATCAAATACTGCAGCTTCGCAGATTTCCGCGATGGAAAGAAGTAGACAGATGCCTGTCAGCGACATTTTTTGGAGCAATTTCTCCTCAATATCATCCAGATCGAGGCAAAAGGGTTACAGTATGCAGTGGAGGGATATATTAGTGTCGGCTCCGCTGAGCGAAGCGTAGCAGGGAACAAGGAGTTGGGAGTTTCAGGAGAAGGCGGAGTGCGGGGACGTGTGGATCGGTGGCGGCGATGCGGTGTCCCTGTGAGCGGTCAGATGTCAGCTGTCACATGATCTGAGCTGCAGGCAGCTCTAAAAGCTCCCGGCGCTCTGCATCGCTCCAGTTTACCATCTCAGCTGGTTCTGTTGACATAAAGAAACTTAAGCCCGTGTTTATTTTCATTTTCAATATAGTTCCCGGCCGGAGCTCGGCATTAATTCATCACGTGATCATGGCATCACCCACTGTTGCGCCAAGGCTTAATGTGCGTTATAAGACACACGGTTGAGGTAATATTACGCTGACTTGCCGGCACGGTGTGTGTAATAAAGGGTCTTGGATAGTCTGGGAGGCGGACCTCCGCCCAGCCGCGGGCGGGGGGAGCACTCATGCTTGGCTGTTGCTGCTGGTTGAGCTTGATGAGGAGGTTCTGAAGGGAAACGAAGGAGATACGATTGCCCAAATAATTGATGAATAGTTTACTATCAAAGTAATCGTTTGTGGCAGCCCTAAGTGTCCATCAACATGCTTCATAACTTGACAAGGAAGAGAAGCGCCCCCTGGTGGCGGGCTGCGGCTTGTAAATGGGCTATAAATAAAATGTTTTGGTATCAGTGCACCTGACTGATAGAAGCTGTGGAGCACTGACTGTATTTATTATTTTCTACATGTATAACTCACACCTGGATGAAAACAGGAGTTTCAGCGTCACTTTAAGTGTGTGCCCTTGGCTGAACGGCAGCTGAGTTAAACGGTTCATATGTTCACTCCGCCTGCATGTGGGGGCTAATAAGGCCCCTCCCTTTTTCAAGAGTCACACAGAGCCACAGCAACAAAGAAAGGCCTAATGGCCTCCAATTTCCCGCATTAGTGCCCATTTAATGGCTGACCTGCCCTCTCGTTAGGCAGCGCAGCATGGGAGCACTTCTCAGCCTTCATGTGTGTGTGTGCAGACTTTCACACCCACACACACACGCATGCACACATACACACACACATACACACACACATACACACGCACGCACACACACACATTGAATGATGCACAGCCTCAGGCCTTCGCAGCACTTCCACCACAGTGCATAATGAACTGGTTTGTAAAAGGGCCTGGCTGTGACCAGTTAGGTCTGATAGCCGGAGAAGGTGTATGCATGAGAGAGATCCCCTTCTACGGTAAGTGTGTGTGTGTGTGTGTGTGTGTGTGTGTGTGTGTGTGTGTGTGTGTGTGTGTGTGTGTGTGTGTGTGTGTGTGCGTGTGTGTGTGTGTGTATGTGTGAGTGCATGCGTGCGTGCGTGCATGTGTGCGTGCGTCTCCTGCATTTGTGGATGTGAGAACACCAGCTGACATACAGTGGGGTCTAAAGGGGGGGTGTGTATGTCAGCTATGCCATAAAAATGCCATGGATGGAGGATGACGCTGGCAGGTCCCATTCAGCACTACAGCAGTGAAAGAGCCTTTAGGGTGAATAAGGATTCTTTGGCCTGTCAGGTTCCCGCCGAGGCCCGCTGAACAATGGCCGCTCACAGCAGCTGTCTTAATAGGCGGCGGGCCTGACGGCTTTAGGAGCAGCATCCACACAAACCGGGTCTGCTCAGAGACAACAATCAGACTGTAAGCCATTTGCCACAGCCTCGGACGGCTGAATGTATGTCTCCTGTGCACATACGTCTTTAAGAGCTCTGAGCTGACACTGTTGGCAGGGCGCTATCACTTCCACGTTCAGGAGCCTCGTGTGTGAACGGATGTTGTAGCAAAGCAGCAAAAGTATCGTCCCTGAGCGTGAAGATGATTGGAACTAACTGGGTTTACAGTTTTCTGCAGCAGAGGACCAAAAATCTCTGCTCCCCCTTAAGAGAGCTGTTTTTGGTGAAGGGTGGGGGACGGCGGATGAGTGACGGAGCAGAGTGTTCAAACAAGACGTTTCTTCCTGTCTGATCGTTTACTGACAGACCGGTTGTTCCTCGTCGATAATCAGACCTTTGTTTTATGTCCAGCCATTAGCTAACCCTGTCTCCTCTGCTGTGAGCGTCACACATCCACCGCCTTGGACCGGAAACAGGTCCCTCCCAGCTCGTCTCAAACATCACCTCCAGTCTGTTTACGCTGGGAGTTTGGTTCCTATGAGACAGGAGGATTCCTCCTGTCTTCTGGCAGGTCATCGTGGGCGCCGCTGGCCCCCGAGGCTGACGGGGATGGGCTGTCAGGGTGAGAAAGCAAGGAGAACCGTAACCGTGGTAATCCCACACAGCCTCTCCGTCAGCGCTAACCAAAAGGCTTCAGAGCCAAGGTACCATCAGAACACGGTTTCCTAACACTGACAGGCGGCTGAGAGCTGAGAAAATAAACAACGTGTAAAGATCTGATGTTGATTAACCTGGAGTTATGATTCTAGAAGAAAACACTCAACGTTGAGTCCAAAGACTCAGAAAAGTGTCAGATTTTCTTTTGCTGCTTGGCAGTAAACGGTGTGTTCAGGAACGGGGGGAAAAGTCTGATTTTTGAGTTTCAGATCAGCTGATCATCAGATAAACTGATTCTGCTGATTTCCAGTCACCACGATTTCCTTTTCATCTTAGTAAAGGTTTATTGTGAGAATTTGGAGGAATGTTTCAAATATAACCACAGTGAGCAGCGTTTATGTAAACTTGTTTTAATGACTTTTTATTCATCAGGACTTACTGATTGTGAAGCATTGTGTGATTTTAGTCTTTTCCCTCTCTGAATGTTGTCTCTCGGGACTGATGAGCTAACGGCTAGTCTGAGCTCAGCCAATACCAGGTTTTTACTGCAGTCTCAAAATAATCTTTTGCTATATTAAGCTGTACAGCATCACCGTCCCATCACATGATTAATGACATGGAAATCTGTAGTTATTCACACACATTTATCACCACCAGCAGCAAAATGGGACATTTTTAAGATCGAGTCTTGCAGAAATGCATCAATACTCCTGCAGAAATAACCATACCATGCAAAAAGTGATGGAGACAGGGTTAGAATCACTGACGTTTAGATGACGTTAGATGTTAGCTTATCAATCCTGCAGGATGCTCCTTTTCTCAGCATAAAGGCTGTAAGATAATAATTAGTTTTAACTTCAAAATGACCCTAACCTCCCTTTAATGTTTTAAATGTGGGGATTTTTTATACCAAGATGCAAAAATCCAGTTACAATCCTGCTAATGACTGAGAAAATGTTTTGCTAGTGCCAGAATGATCAGAATAGGAACTAAATGCTTAAGTATGTTAATGAATAACACCGCAGCTGTGTTAAGCAGGTGGGAACCCCCCCCCCCTCCACACACACACACACACACACCACATTCCTTTGAGGAGTTCCCATCATGCCTGACTCTCCTCCTCCTCCTGCTTCCTCCGGGGGAAACCGGGCATTCCCTGCTGCAGATGTCATTAGTGAGAGGTCCTCTGACTAGTGTCTTAAAAATGTATAGGCCTTCAGCAGAGCAGAGGAGAGGAGATCTCACTAATTGTAGTGACAAAAGGGGAGTGGAGGAGCGGACAGATGGATAAGGAATCAATCTTTTCACTGTGGGTGAAAGTTCCACCACCTGACCTCTTCTACTGCCCTGATGCTGGTTCCTGTGATTTTGGCCAAAATCCTGTGGTTTTGGTTTAGATGAAGCACTTGGCAGGGTTGCTTCCATCCTGTTGAATGAGTCGAGGAGAACCGAGGGGACTGAGACCCCGCCACCACATACTGAGACTCTTCAGGAACTCTTCTGCAACGTTTGCAGCCCACTGAGACGCTACCTTTACTTATTAACTAACCACAAACTGAATCCAGCTCCTTTAAGCAGAAAGATGTTTAAAGTCCCGCTTTGCTGAAGAATTAGTCTCCAAAAATCACCTCTGTTTATTTTCATGCAACAGACAGAAAGCTGATTTAAAAGAAACTGTCAAAAAATAGAAATAATAAAACAAAAGAATGACCTAAAATCATACAGCAGTCGTGGGAGAGGCTTTACAGCAGTAATAACAACAGGTTAACAGCCAGAAGCAATGCTAAATTCTGTTGATAAAATGCAGCTTTATGTGCAAATTTGTGCATCCAAATATATTTGCAACTTTTCCTCATTTTACTCCCAATGCAGCAGCGTTTTGAAGATCAAATCCTTTTTATTGCTCACTAATCAGTTCCGGGCCCTCCCACAGTTTTTGCTGTTTCTTGCACATTCTGACTCACAGAACCCAAAGTGAGAACAGCTCCAGATGAGGTTTAGATGCCCACAATGATTGGATTTGGGGAGAAAATAGATGTTGTATTTTATTTTAAATTCTAGATTCCAGAAACATGAGGAAGAGATGCTGCAACAGAGAAACCTCACAAACATTTAAAAATATTCTGAATCTCCCAGATGGATGTTATGACGTTGTGTCCAACAGCCTCCGGTCAGTGAAGCACCAGTTAGTGTTGATAGTTAGTCTTTATCAGCAGGACCAGAGTTAACGTCCTCCTTCTGGTGCCTTGGTCTTATCGACTCATGAACTAAACTTAAAACCAACAAACTAAATAATATTAATCATTTTTTTATTATCAATAAAAAAGTTTATGCTGCTATAAAAAGGGAAACAATGTCATGATAAACTACTTTAAATTTAATATTATTGTTTCAGTTGTATTATGCTGTAGAGCTAATTACCCCAAATTGATGAGAACCCCCCAAAAAGAGAATCGTGGCTTATTTCTTGTTGCAACTGGACGAGTGTGCAGTGGTCTAGGGCACAGTTAGCGAAAACTCCATTTTTAAAGGTGGGAGAAACGTCCCAGCATGCAACACTCTCCATGTTCAGGACTGCTAATTTTATTTTAGTCAGTGCTGTTTGCCAACATGTCAACGTGTAAAAATGCAAAGAAAAACTGCAAAAATGTATCAATTGTTTGAGATCAGCAGAATAAAATAAAAGATTTCAGAATCATGTGTGTGTGTTTGTGCGTGCGTGTGCCTATGCATAAACGTGTGTGTGTATGCGTGCGTGTGTATGTGTGTTTGTGCTTGTGTCTGTGCCTAAATTTGTGTGTGTGATTGTGTGCATGTGTGTGTGTGCGTGCGCGTGCACGTGTTTGTGTCTTTGCATATGCATGCGTGTGTCTCTATGTGTGTGTGTGTGTGTGTGTCTGTGCAGAAATGTGTGCGCGCATGTCTGTGTGTGTGCATGCATGTGTCTGTGTATAAATGTGTGCGTATGTGTGTGTGTGTGTGTTTGTGGGTGTGTGTGTGTGTGTTTCTGTGCGTGCATGTGTGTGTGTGTGTGTGGATGCATGTGTCTGTGTATAAATGTGTGTGTATGTGTGTGTGTAAATGTGTGTGTGCTCTTGTGTGCGTGTGTGCGTGTGCTTGTGTATGTGTGTGTGTATGCGTGTGTGTATGTGTGTGTGTGTGCGTGCATGTGTCTGTGTATAAATGTGTGCGTATGTGTGTGTGTGTGTGTTTGTGGGTGTGTGTGTGTGTGTTTCTGTGCGTGCATGTGTGTGTGTGTGTGTGGATGCATGTGTCTGTGTATAAATGTGTGTGTATGTGTGTGTGTAAATGTGTGTGTGCTCTTGTGTGTGTGTATGCGTGTGTGTATGTGTGTGTGTGTGCGTGCATGTGTCTGAGCATAAATGTGTGTGTAATACAGAGGGAGTGAGCAGGAAGCCACTGATAGCTCCTTCACTCCTGTGACACGTTTATTGTCACCAGCCAGCATCCGTTAACAGAACAGAACCCTTAAACTTTAGCCGGACTCTCCCCCCCCCCCCCCCCCCCCAGTTGGAGCGTAGGGGGAAAGTATTCCATCTCAGTGGCCAGAGGTTTTATTTTCTCACCACTATTCTGGACTTGGTCTACAGCGGGTCACAAATGAACTGTGACGCCAACAGCAAGCGCTGATTTTGCCACAGCTCACATTTTTCTTGGAAAGTCTTCAAAGAGCAGGGAGGAATTTGAGATGAGCTCATACAAAAAACGTGATTTTGCAAAGCTGGAAGACTGAATCTGAATGAAGATCTCAGAACAAATCAAATCAAGATCACACGGAAGCAGAAGAGGCATGAAAATATGATGGATGAGGAACTCCAGAGGAACACGATGACCTTTAACCTCTTTCTGAGGAAACTACGTGACCGTGCATCAATGGTACGTTAAAAAGAACAGAGGCCAAATAGTGTTGGACTTATCAAGAAGACTGACAGAATCACAACGTGTGAAGGATTCGTGCATGTGCATCACTTTCATGACACATTTGTGTCTGAGAGCTAAAGTGGATCAGATGTTTATTTAAATCCAAGTACAGCTGATTGGTTATGGAGGGAAAAAAAGCCATGATTATGTTTGGTCAATCCTGAAATCACACTGAGTCAAGAATCACACAGCTCTTACTTCTCCTTGTTACGTGAAAACGCATCAAGAATTCTCTGTGACTTGTCAAAATAAAAGCACCAAGCCAACTCACACACAGTCTACAGGGTGAGCGAGACTCTGTGTTACGATCTGTGTTCACTTTACAAAAGTTTTTAATTGCTAAAAAGTTTAACTTTTTTGAAAAAAAAAAAATCCTCAACAAAAGACGTACAATAATCACCAATACAGTATTAGTGACAGCAGATGTTTTGTGATTATGAACAGCCTCAGATATCCAGAGTTCATGTTTTAAGGAGACGGCAGATACCATTACAGACCAGCAGGTGGCAGAGATGTGTCGTTTACCTGTGATTAAAACATATTTTTAATATTACTATAATCAAAATATTGTTCCATTACTATTTAGGATATGAAAATTATATTTTAATAATTTTATAACATTCAGAAATGAGTGTAAACTGTAGACACCAAGTTATTACATTTATCAACCAGCAGAAACCAAACCTGAGCAGGTAAGAGCTGCTGCAGAAGCCTGAGAGCTAAAAAAAAGGTTTTCAGGATTTTAATGCTTGGAAATACAAAAACATTCTGCTAGACACTGCACCATCCATCCATCCATCCATCCATCCATCCATCCATCCATCCATCCATCCATCCATCCATCCATCCATCCATCCATCCATCCATCCATCCATCCATCCATCCATCCATCCATCCATCCATCCACAATGCAACCCACCCTTTTTAAAAGACCACGGTCAGAAGCTTGTGAGTTTGGTCTTCAGGAGGACATGCTTGCAAAATTTCAATAATAATCTTTTTATGATTGTGTTGTTTTTGTGTCCCTAAATCAAGATTAAAGTATAAATGTGATACCCACACACACACACGCACACACAAACACACACAAATAACACACACACACGCGCACGCACACACACGCGCACACACACATACGCACGCACACACACACACACACGCACACACAAACAACACACACACATGCACACACACACACGCACGCACACACACACTCACGCACACACGCACACACACACACACCCACGCACACACACACACATGCATGCACACGCACACACCCGCACGCACACACACGTGCGCATGCACGCACGCACACACGCACACTCAAACAACACACGCACACGCGCGCATGCACGCACACTCAAACAACACACACACTCACGCACGCACACACACACTCACGCACTACTGCTCTAATTGTAATCTTTGAACGGTAGCCATTCAAAGTTTGAATTCTGTGAGCAAACGCTGTAATATTTCAGTTCTTCTGTAACTAAAGGTGACACGTCTGACTCAGGCAGGAACGATACGTTTAGGAAGTGGAGAAGGAGAGGCCTGCTCCGATCCAGAAACACTAGACCTCATCGTGATTCAGTCATCAGCAGAAGGTAATTAGTGTTGGACCGCTCTGTGCCAAATCAAGCAAACAAATGACACACACAGAGTAAACTCAGCACATCGTAACAAAAGCTCTATTTTTCAGGGCTCATAATGGGATAATAGGACCGGGTTACAATAGTAAACAAACTGACAGGAAGCTGCCTGAAACAGCGAGGAAAGAGACCCGAGCAGTTACTGAGGCTGTCTGACTCTGAGGAGCTGTTCTCGTTTCCAGCTCACCAGATTGATACCTTGGCTTCACTTTTATCATCCAGACTGGTCCAATAGACCTCAACAGAAGTTATTCAACATTTTCATTTGAAGGAGCCATATTATAACTTTTTTAAACAGGCTATAATAGTTCTGTGGTCGATGCAAGATATGTTCCTGAAGCTCTCACAAACTCAGAATTCTCACCAACACAAGTCTTGACATTTTCCAAACCTTCCAGAATGAGCTGTTTCAGGGCTCTGTCACTTTAATGCAATTAAGCCACGCCCACCATCTCCTGTTTGTCTAGTATGAGGTGAGGAGCTCAGGTTCGGAGTAGAGCTGCTGCTCCAGTGTTGAGGGGTGTGTGTGTGTGTGTGTGTGTGTGTGTGTGTGTGTGTGTGTGTGTGTGTGTGTGTGTGTGTGTGTGTGTGCGCGTGTGGGGGGTATATGCTAAGTTTCCTTATTGGGACGTTGCACATTGAAGGCCAAGTTCTTTTTCTTCCTGTTGTTGATTTAGAGTCCAGAGGAGAGCAGAACACGTCTTGGCTAGTAGAAGCTAACCATTAGCATTAGCAAATCCACAACATGGCGGAATTCCTTCAGGCTTGTGTTATTTGTGGAGCAAACAGAGCCAGTGGTAGAATTGTGTTGCTGCTAGCCAATCAGAGGAGAGATTTCAGAATATCAGGAAAAAAGACTCCAAATCGTCGTCCTCTGCTCTGGCTAACTTCTACCTCCTAAAACAGGAGCGCCAGAGCTTTTTTTCCCACAAAGATCGACTCACAAGGCATTCATTTTTACTAGAAACCACTGCAAATGTGCTGAAAAAACAAACAAACTAGTGAACTTGGTCTTTAAGGAACTTTTTCAAGTAGTTCATTGAAGCATATGATTCCAACATGGGACTGAGAAAGTACGGGCAATTTATATTCAGTTTGGCGTGGTTATAGAGACAGCAGACCCACATGGAAGTCCAGAAGAGTGCAAAGAATAAGATTTGCACAATATTTGGGGTGTGACAATATCCAAATCTCACGGTACAATATTTATTGCGATATTGTGGGGAGGCTCACGATAATAAGACTCACAACATGACTTGGACTGGTATCCTCCGTGCTGCGTTCACCGCTGTAGCCTCCATCCTCCATGTTTGTTTTTCTTTGCTGTGTGGGCTGCACGCACTACCATTGGCAAACTGGCCGATAACGCGGAAGCAAAACATCATGGTCTATGTAGTTTACTTTGCTATGCTCCGGTGGAGCAGACTGAAAAGTGTTATTTTTACCTCAAGACGTGCTGTACGATATCGTGACAAGACCAGGACGATATTGTGGGCATTTTACTACGACGACATTGCGATATAGCCAATATTGTTCCAGCCCTACACAATATGTTTAAAGGCCCAGTGTGCGATACCCATAAAAATCAAGGTAAAAAATTTAACTCTTTAGCGCAATGCAGTTCAGAGTAAGTGTTGCAGCTATGGTGCAAGCATATCTGTCACCGATTCACACACGGAGGAGAGGTGACGTCAGCTGGAGCTGTCTCAAAAACAGTAGAAACCTGAGCAGTCGGCCTGAATCTGCGGTCTCCGGTTCTGCAGCCGGTGGGTCCGGTGTCATGTGGATCTCGGTGCGTCTCGATGCTGTAATCAAGCTTACTGCCGCTTCAGACGCCATGGCTGGCGTGGTAGTAGAGATGGAGCATCACTGGATGCTTTTAGGCAAGAAGGGTTGGCGTGAGCCTCATTTATAAAGTGGATGCGTGAGCTGGGAGATGCGGTGAAGAGACAGAGCGACATCGCTGCTGCTTAATCACCAGACACGACCATGAGCCGTGGCAAAATAATAGAACCAGGGAGCCAGGTGGTGCTCCGGAGGCGCTACTGCAGCTCCGCAGATTTCCACAATGGAAAGAAGTAGACAGATGCGTGTCAGCGACATTTTTTGGAGCAATTCCTCCTCAATATCATCCAGATCGAGGCAAAAGGGTTACAGTATGCAGTAGAGGGATATATTAGTGTCGGCTCCGCTGAGCGAAGCGTAGCAGGGAACAAGGAGTTGGGAGTTTCGGGAGAAGGTCCGGCGTCCGGGAACGCGTTGAACCAAGGAGCGGTGGTGGTGATGCGGCGTCCCTGTGAGCTGTCAGATGTCAGCTAGATGATCTGAGCTGCAGGCAGCTCTAACGGAGAAAAGCTCCCGGCGCTCTGCATCACTATCATCTCAGCTGAGTCTGTTTATAAAATGTAACTTTTTAAGCCCGTGTTTACTTTCATTTTCAATATAGTTCCCGGCCGGAGCTCGGCATTAATTCATCACGTGATCATGACACCACCCGCTGTTGCGCCAAGGCTTAATGTGCGTTTATAAGACACACGGTTGAGGTAATATTACGCTAATTTGCCGGCACGTGTGTCTAATAAAGGGTCTTCTTGGATAGTCTGGGAGGCGGACCTCCACTCAGCCGTGGGCGGGGGGAGCACTCATGCTGCTGGTTGAGCTCGATGAGGAGGTTCTGAACCTCCAGGGAAACGAAAGGGACACGACTCCTATCGAGGCTAATGCTTAGTAGTAAATTAGGCTTAGCTTCATCATTTTGTTTGGAGTTGTCGGATAGTAACGGTTGCTATGATGTGTGATTGGACAATAGCCGTTCTGGGGACGGGGCCGGCGAAAGGCTAATTAGCAACTTGAGGTAAGTGGCTGACTCAGGTGGACGCTGGTGTCCAGCTCATAGCGGGCGGGGTTCTCATCATATGTGTCTGCCCACATGATGACAATTTTGACGTGTCTTTTAATTTCATTGTTTGTTATTCAAACTAACAAAGTACAGAAACGGTGTAGCTAGTCTCTTCTTCTTCTTAGTTGTATTGGCAGACGCCATGCTTCCAGGGCGCACTGCTGCCCTCTGCTGTTTCTTTCAGGTTGCAGTCATAGTGCAAACACGTAACTCGGAGCTCATATGTTCCTAAACAGCTACCGTATTTCAAGATGGAAGATGACCATGGAGCATCAACCACAGTTTTTATATTAAAAATGTAAAATTTCAAGCTGAGAGGAATATTTAGAATTGATGTTGGTGAGAAATATTAATGAAAAAGGACAAGTTTGTGCACTGGATGCACAGAATTTGGTAGTAAACAGGTAAAAATATTACACACTGGGGCTTTAAAGGATGAGTTCAGATCCCTACGGGTGGATTTTTTAAAGGCTGTATAGTTTAAAGAAACAGGTTAATTCTGACCAAACTGAAAAGCTAACAGCTAGTCTGGGCTAAAGCCTAAGCCCTACTTCACACTGGAAGCATCAGCAGCATTGAACGTCACTGCTTCAAATGGAATCCATTATAGTCTATGGGGGTGATCCAAACCAGCTGTGACGCAAACATTTTCAAGCGTGTCCCAGAAGCGGCTCGCCGCACTGCTAAAGACAAAATGACAACATTATATATGACATCAAACAGTGATGTCACACATGATTTCCTTCTTCTTCTTCTTTGGTTTAATGGCGGATGGCATAAATAAACCGTTACCTTTGAAGTCTCGAGGGATTTTGTGATCTCGCAAGTCCAGCGAGGAGGCAAGCTGCTCCGCGGCTGAGACTCTCCCGGTGTGGACTTGCGCACAGCAAAGCTCGAGAGTAAACCGTTCTGTTGCCGTTCCACGCCATTGATGCCTCCATTGTGAAGTAGGGGTAAGACTTCTTAAAACAACTCAAATCCCTCAAAGCTGTTCATGCAAAAGCTATTTTGTTTTTCTTTACCTTTTTGTCGTTTTTTTTATAGCAAATAACAAAATGAAAATAAAAAATAAAATAAAAATATATAAAATAATAAATATAATATAAAATAATATAATATATATATAAAATAAAAACTAGTGTGATGTGAAATTGATGGCATTGTAAAAGTTTTACTAAATGGTATGAAACCTTCAAGATTGGAGTTGTTTCAAGAACTCAGTATTCTATTATGGTCTTGGTCCCATTTGGACTAGCCTTTAGCTCATCAATCCAATCCATCAAACAGGACTAATGCCTGTTTCTCCTAACTGAGGTTGTTCAAAGCACTAGCTACAAAAAGATTGGAGCCACTGCTTTGATCCCATGAGCCATACATTTCCTGGCAAGGTAACCACACACTGAAGGAGTAGCTTATAGCTAAAGACAGAACTGAGTCTGCTCTGGTTATGAGCTAATTTCTTCTGTAAGATCTGTAAGATCTGTAAATGGAGGTCAGATTGTCTTTGACCAAAGAACAAAAACACTGTCTCCTCATCCCTCATGTCTGATTAGCCTTTATTCAGTCTGCAGGTCAACTCTGAATGATCTTCTAGGTGAATCAAATGTTTTTACTAGCCTAGATTCTAGACTGTCAAAATGATTTTGCTTTGCATGTCGCTCCATTGGAACCTCCGCAGCCACCAGTATTGTGGCTGGCCAATCACAGCGCGTTAATTTAGAAGAACAATGTATTTTCATCTTCTTCCCTGCTTCTTCCCCATTGACTGACATCCGTAGCGGTCCAATCACAGCACTCTATCAGTCAGGTGGGCAGGATGTTAGTGCGAATGAGCGAAACTAAATAGCAACGGCTCTGTAGCGGTCCAGTCACAGCGCTCTATTGGTTTGGTGGACCAATCACAGCACTCTGTTGGTGGGCGGGATGTTACTGAAAAAACAAAGATAGCGACGGCTCGTTTGAAATGGCATCAACTCTGGGCTATTTAGACTTAGGCTTTTCTTTGAGTCAAGAGCAGATAGAGGTCCTTAAGTTTATTTAGAAAAAGGATGTATTTGTGTCTTTTTGACAGAGTATGGTGGACTGCCTTGTTGACTGACATCCATAGCAGTGAGAACATCATGTTGTTTGTCATCCAATAGCATGCAGAGACAGTTTGAAAGACAACTCTAGATCCCGCCCCATGACTGAGTTCTGTCTCTGGGCTGTGGCCAGACTCTATATTCACATATATAGGATGGTTATATATATCATGCTGAAAATGTTTAAAAAGCCAAGTGAAGAATGAGAAAACTGGATGAACCACAGGATCATCCAGAACATTTAAGACCGTATCTGTGTATAATGAAACCTCACCTGAAGAAAGAGGCTTCATTGTTGCTCACTCAAAGTCACTGGGATATACTCAATAACTAACCTTTTAGTAGTTTGAGTGCACTTGCCAAATCTTAGACGCTCTAATGTTTTACTAAAGGAAGCCAATTTAAAAATAAATATTACCAAGCTGTCAGTATAATTATTTTGAGGAAAAGTCTTTTCTCTCCCCTCAGACCTCAGTTGAAAGTGTGCTGTAATGAGCTCCAAGCAGAAACGTAAGAGCTTGTAAAACTAGTGTCAGGATTGATATCTCCCTCATGTGTGCTGTCCATCCTGCAGACACAATTTTCTGTATTTGCTCTGGCAGGAGGTTGATTCGTGTCTACAGGATGATTGCACTGCAGGAAAATTGATGGTAATTATAAAATAGGCCACTTAAACTGAACCTAATAAAAACAGAGGGAGAAAAACCTCGACCTGTAGCTGCATGTTTCTGATGTCTCGTAGCTCATTGTTGAAGTCCTGAAGACACAAAAAGACTATTGTTGAGATGCATGAAACACCTTCACAACACACACATTGTGCTGTGATGGAGACTAAATCCTGGTCCGATCACCTCTGTTAAAGAGATAGTGTGCAATAGGGGGCAGTACATACATCTCAGGGTAATTTTAAACCACCAAATAGTTCCCGAGCGCAGCCACAGCTGCAGCTCACCACTCCCCATCATGGGGATGGGTCAAATGCGGAGATGTAATTTCACCATTGTGTGATGATGACTTGGTACTTATATCACCATGACTGTCGCTAGTTAAAAAACATTACAGTAAATGTTACCTGTTGAGCAGAAAGCATGTGACCTCGGCGTGACTCCTCAGACTTTGATAGTCCTTCAGTTAATTCCATGGAGACAATGCAATGCTGATGCTAGTTTTCTGGTGGGGTAGGTTCCAGATCTGCTCGGGGTCCTGCGCCTGCTGATGACGTCACACTACGGCAATACACCAAAATATAGCGCATCTCTTTTTCTATTCTGTTCTTTCACATAGGTTTTGGAAAGAGTTTAGCAGTTTTGTTATTAAATTCATGTTTCTTACCGTCTAAATGTTTTCAAACGTGGTAACGTAACTTCTGTAAGACGTACGTCCGGCTAATCATCTAGTGTGACGTCATCAGCAGGTGCAAGTGTGATGTGCATGTGTCTGTCGGTGTTAGTTAAAAATCTGGCCGCAGCATTTTGAACCTTCTGGAGTCTGCTTAGGGCGGAAGCATTAATCCCTATCAGGACAGAATTTGTGTAATCCAGACGGGAAGTAATGAATGCATGATTGACGGACTCAAGATGCGGACGTTTGAGGATTGATTTAAGACGTGTGATGCGGCGGAGTTGGTAAAAGCAGGACCTGACAGTGGCGTTGACTTGTGAAGTCATTGAGAGGTCAGAGTCCAGTTTTACACCCGGGCTAGTGGCACATGATTTGAGACTGAGTGAAGGCAGAGTTAAGACACCTGAAGCACCATTTGTGTTAGTGGGGCTAAAAAGTGTGGCATCTGTTTTGCTGTCATTTAACTGTAGGCAGTTTTGAGAAAGCCAGGATTTGACCTCAGAGAGGCATTCTGACAATACAGAAATTGAGTGCTGTTGGCTGATTTGAA
Source organism: Aphyosemion australe (assembly GCA_006937985.1). NCBI lineage: Eukaryota > Metazoa > Chordata > Actinopteri > Cyprinodontiformes > Nothobranchiidae > Aphyosemion > Aphyosemion australe. Next base: position 205,795 of record SSNS01000302.1, on the reverse strand, counting down.
GGTAGATCTGGCAATTGTCTGCGTAGAAGTGGTAGTTAACCCCGTGACTTGCTAGAATTTTACCGAGTGGTAGCATGTAAACTGAAAAGAGGAGAGGACCTAGGATGGAGCCCTGTGGCACTCCCCATGGAAGTGGGACATTTGGAGATGAGCAGTCTTCTATATGGACACTAAAACACCGATCATTAACCCACCCATGATTCAAGCCTGTGAAGTAGGATGGTGTGGTCTACAGTGTCGAATGCTGCAGTCAGGTTTAGTAACAGTAACAGCACATGGGAGCCAGAGTCAGTTAGAATCAGAATATCATTTAGGACCCGAATGTGTGCTGATTCTGTGCTGTAATTACGTCTGAAGCCTGATTGAAATGGGTCAAGAAACCCATTGTCATCGAGGTGAGAGGTAAGCTGCGTGAGAACCAGTTTCTCAATCACTTTTGAGATGAATGGGACATGGAACATGTTTTACCAGGTAGGATTAACGTTTTTATATTTCATGAGGAAGACAGGGACTGGCATAAATGTGATGTGTTTATACTTATTGATCATCCTAATGGATGGATGGATATTTCACCATGTAGAATGTGCGGTATCGTCCACTGTAGTGAAATTCGAGATAATTATTTACAATAATATTGTTTTAATGTAGGACTACGTGTGTTAAATCATGGTATTTATTGAGTATGATGAGCATAGATATCTTGTGTCATCCCGTGTGTGAGTAGCATCTGAACCCGGTGACCCCACCAGCGACAAAAACTGGTAGAGATCCGGACTTTTTTAGTTCTTTTCTTAATCAGCTCCAGTCTAAAGTGAAACGCTGTTTATCAGAGAAAGTTATAAATCCAGCGAGGTGAATTCTGGCAAACTCGTTTACATCGCTGAACAGCAGCAGGGAGAACGTAAGCTAACGTTCATAAGCTAGTTAAATACTGCTCTCTCTGAGCCCCACCTAGGTGCGTTAAACCTTCCCACAAGTGGACTGAGCTTGAGCTAGTTGAAGCCAGGCTAAACAACAAAAAACAATTTCAAGTGCTACTTTTCCCTTTGTTTAGTACTCGTGTCGCTCACTGTTTACATGCTTTTGCCAACCAGTTAGGTGACGTAGATGCAAATGGTGAATTGTGCCGTAAAAGTGGGGGTGGGGGGTAGGACAGATCATTTCTCAGGCTCCCCCTGGGTGTGTCAGTTGAGGGCTTCCGGGGGACTCATCCTTTCGGGGGACCCAGGCTCCCCCTAGCTCTCCCGTGAATCGAACCCTGCTTGCCACTTACTTGGATATTGCTGCTAATGCAAAATTATAGTAAATGATATAAATGATGATAGCTAAACCAACATTGTTAGTAGAAGACCACGTGGAAGATGTGTAGACTTGTGTCTTCCCTGACTTTATAACATTACTAAGTGCATCTACGCTGATGTCTTTGGGTATTATTGGCGTTTCTGTTTTGCTCTCATTCCACATTTCTCCTGTTTCCTGTAAACCAGGTCTTGCTTTTCCAGCCATCACACCTGTCCTGTATCATTCACTCACTTCCACGGCAGGTGTTCCCTTGTTTCCTCGTCTGAATGTTTCCTCGAGTCTAATCTCGTTTTCATTTCCTCTCCTGCTCATTCTGTCGCTGTTTTCAGGATATCCTGCCTAGCAGAGTCCTTGGTGTGTTTTATTCAAACACGCTGGCCTGTCTGATTTCAGACCCTGTGTGTTGATGATCTTCTCTCCTGTCTGTCTTTGGTGATGTTGTCATGCTAAATGATCTTCTGTCATGATGGTCTGGAGAAATGTAAGCGTGTTATTGAGAACAGCATCATCAGAATGCATCAGCAAGAAGATTTTCCACCAATCAGGATGAAAATGTAGTCAAGATGCATTTATGTTCCAGTTTATTACATATGAGGATGGGAAAACATTTACTGTAAAAGGATTTACTTTTTGATATTGTTTTGTTTCTGCAGACAGAATTTGCTTCAGGAACAATGGTGGTCTGATTTTAATCCTAAACTTTAATCCATGTTCTCCTGTGCACTAAAATGCTACGTTTTAAGGTTTGAGGGATTCAGAAGACCTAATGAAGGAATCCACACATAGATTACAATCCCCTTCAAATCAGAACTCAGTTCATGTTGCATTAAATAAAGGATTTTAAAGAGAATGAAAACGATGTGATTCTGTGACACAAACAGGAACCACGGTTAGAGAAACTATTAAAGAGTGGAAAAATGGAACTCCATCCATCTGTTCCTATTTTTAGCCCAGACTTTTTGTCTCTCCTGGGAGACAGGACAATCACCTTCCACTGACTATTCCTCATTTTCCACCTCAACTTTCATCTCCAGCTAATGGTGTGTCCTGGATGTGGAAAACTAATAGTAGAAAAGAGAAGACCAAGAAGGTGAAGGAGGGAACTTCCTTCAACACAGAGCTGCTATCTCATCAGTTACACTTCTGGTTTTGTCTTCAGAGGTAGGACAGGAGGGGATGGAGGCAGACGTTTGTCCCACAGCTCATCTCATGACACAAATATTATCAAAAATGACTCAATCTCCTTATCGACCCCATAATTAGAGCTGTTTGTTTGGTTTGTGTGTGTGTGTGTGTGTGTGTGAGTGTGTGTGTGTGTGTGTGTGTGTGTGTGTGTGTGTGTGTGTGTGTGTGTGTGTGTGTGTGTGTGCGTGCGTGCGTGCGTGTGTGTGTGTGTGTGTGTGTTCTTGTACTTACTACATACTGAGGACCAAAAAAACTTTTTTACCAACAGAGTGAGGACATTTTTCAATGTGAGGACATTTTTGTGGTCCTCACGTTTTTTAAAAGCTTACCTGTTGGGTTTAGAGGGTGTGAATTAGGTTTTTGTTGAGGCTAGGGTTAGGAATACAGCAACACTGGTTATGGTTAGGGTTAGGGTATGGGTTAGGATTAGGGTATGGGTTAGGATTAGGGTTAGGGTATGGGTTAGGCATAATACAGTCACTAATGAAAAAAAAAGAATGGAAGTGAATGGATGGTCCTCACTAAGAGATAAGTACAAGGATGTGTGTGTGTGTGTCTATGTGTGTGTGTGTGTGTGTGTGGGGGGGGGGGGTGTCCCATAGAGCACAACACATCCCACGTTACTGCAGCTCTTTATAAATTCCCTCCTCAGATTTTCTTCTGCTCACACAAGGTCATCTCTTGTGAAAAGCCTCTCTGTCCCTGGAGTGCCTCCTTAACGGGCGTTAGCGACAGGCTGAATCAGCCGATGCCAGAGCTTTTGAGGCCTGCCCGTGCTTTGCATTGTCCCAGAGGCAGCAGAACTACAAAGATGAAAAATGTTTAGGAGGCAAGATCCTGAATTTTCCCGAGTCAGTTTAGAGCAAACTCACAGGGAACACCAGTGAAGCAGGAGGCTAGCTGATGCACACGTGTGGAAAAACCGTATCTCATGTCCACAGATGCACCGTTTCCTTCATGCTTATAGGCGGGTGCTACAACTTTAACGTGGCGATTAGAGCACAGGAGTGAGTTTACCACCGTTGGATTTTAGGAGTGTTTATATACTTCTTAAACCTCAAAGCACATGTTTCATCCCACCATGAAGTCAGCTGTTTCACACACATCTCAAATCTGGTGTAGGATGTGTTAGTATTTTTTTAGAAAGGTGATCTCAGATTAAAAAGCTGACTTGAAACACATTCCTCTCGTTTACCTGATGAATTAGAATTTATTTTTAAATGTTTGAACCTAAAGCAATGCAGACTGTTGTCTTTGTGTGAGATGACTGTCGGATGGACTAGTGAGACAAAAGGTGGAGCTGCAGCCCCTCACCCCTCTTTGTGACTGATCTGTGAGAACTAATGAGTGATGGATTAACCTGAGATCACCCCTTTGGAAAATTCAGATGACCTCCAAAACCTCCCTGAAGCCTACATTCCACTTCCCACAATAAAATATATTTAGTATTTTTATTTAGGAGATGAAAGAAAAGACAAGATGCTCTGATAATAAAAACGTTTCCCATAAGATTTAGTATTTAGGGATGACTTCCTGTAAAAAAAGATCCTTGTAGAAACTTGCCTTAAAACTGAGAGCTTGTTTCTATATTTTAGTAAAAAACAGGAGTACCAAACGTGTTTCCTAACATGATTGTAAATCTGTCTACTTTGTGCTGACCTCTGCTGACTGGGATCTCTTTGTGCAACACACAGCACGACACTCTAGCTTCAGTAACATGTTTGTTTGTCCCAACAGGCTTCCGTAGTCCAGGAAAAACACACTAAAGAGTTAGCATGAATCTGAAACACGGCTGCTTTAACAGACAATTACATAAATACACAAGAGTACACACACACACACACACACACACACACACTGTCACACGCACGGTCACACGCACAGTCACACACACACACACACACATACTGTCACGCGCACGGTCACACACACACACACAGTCTCACACACACAGACACACACGGACGCACACACACATACTCACAAACGCACACACACACATACTCACAAATGCACACACACACACACATACTCACAAATGCACACACACACACACACACACACACTGCACTCCACTCAAGAAGTTGGAGAAAGCACCTGACAGATAAAGTTGAGTTAAACAGCTTCACTGTGCGTCACACACACTCTCACATGCTGCCAGAAGAAAATACCTTCCTTCTAGTTCCTTGTGTGTGTGTGTGTGTGTGTGTGTGTGTGTGTGTGTGTGTGTGTGCGCGTGCGCGTGTGTGTGCATTTGATGTTGTGGTGATTAGCAGACAGTGACTTATCAACAATGTTTTTGTCTTTTCCTTATAAGTCAGTGCATGCATGCGTGTGTGTGTGTGTGTGTGTGTGTGTGTGTGTGTGTGTGTGTGTGTGTGTGTGTGTGTGAGACAGGGTGTGAGGGCGTATGTGTGTAAAATAGATGAATCTTTTCATTAAAACAGTTTAATTATTTGAAGACTGGACAGGATCTGAGGCTCTAATGGTTTACAACATATTTAAGCACCACTGACACGTTGCTCCTCAGCAGCCAGCAGCTCCAGCTGGTTGCAGTTCGCTTGTATGACGACAGAAACAGCGGGGGTGCTCTGATCTGCCCAACAGGCTGCTGTATGGAGGTGTAACTCCATCCAGCCATTAATCATCTGTAGCTATGAGTCTTAAGGACCTGCGCCTCCAGCTCACGGCGCTCTTGCTCGTGCTTGGTGGTCCTGTCGGCGAGCAGCGCCGCTGCTGCCAGAGGAGTCTTTGACAGGACTTTCACCTTGAAACAAACGCTGAGCACAAAAGCCTCCTTCTCCATTATTACTCTCTCTCTCTCTCTCTCTCTCTGTCTCTCTCTCTCTCTCTCTCTCTCTCACACACACACACACAGCAGTGAGGATCTGTTCTTGTTTTCTTTCTCATTGTTCTCGTTGCTGCTGTTACAGCCCCATCATCAGCTGTGAGATTTGGAGGAGCTGTAACTAACTGTGCCAGGCCTTTCATTTGTGAGCAGCTTTGAGTCATTCTAATGTAACAGCACATGCTGCACTAGCTTCAGGACATCTTAAAAAGTATTTTGTTCTATCTGGAAGTGAAAGGCAGATAAAGGTTTTACATCGAAGACCCAGCTCAGTTTTTCTCATCCCCTAAAATAACTTCCTTCTCATGCTTTCTCTCTCTCCCGCCAACATTACATATTTGCTCTTTGTGCAAACACTTGGCCCTCTCTTGGTAACCTGCTGCCATGCAGAGGTGCTGAGGTCATCAGGCCTGATCCTCAGCAGTAGCATTGGAACCCGGCCTCAGGATCAGGGCTCATGTAAACACACACTCACTATGTTTTAACTCACACAAGCTGCCAACGCTTTCACATGCATCCTTTCCTCATTACTCCATTAAAGACACTCCCCTACAGGTTTTCCTGAAAGGTTCTGTGTCCTCCTTAGCTTTGTTAACTGTGTGCAGTCAGCTCTGAGATTTCGGTGTGTTTAAGGCCTGATGACAGCATGGATGACTGATTCTCTTCTGTCCACATCAGAGCTCATAAATCAGGTCTATTTGAAATATTTAATGAGTAATTCATACCTTTTTAAGTGGGTTTCTGTAAAATGGTCGTGAATCACACATGTAGATTGGTTGCACCCTCCAGGACCCCCCTAAGGGTATAGAGCTGGTCCAGTGTTCCACGGCCAGGACAAAAGCCACATTGCTCCTCCCAGATCTGAGGTTCAACTATCCGACAGACCCTCCACTCCAGGGCCCTCATTCATCAAACGTTCGTAGAAATATTCCTATATTTGTTCCTATGAACGAACTTTAGAATATTCGTACGAACGGTCAAAATCCTGATTTATGAACCATGCGGTGGCCTCTCGTACGCACGTTCCTCCGCAATCGTCTGATGATAAATCCCACCTGTGCGTACCCAGGTGCTCGTGTCCATTCACCATCATTTACATGCAGAAACGCATCGGGAGGGGATTCCCTGGGTTCTTCCAAAAGAAAAACTTTATTGACAGCAAGATCGAGGCACTGGCTGCTGATTTAGAAGATAACGAACTAGTTTTAGAGGTTGTAATTTTATAATTGTAAACGCGGTCAGGGCAGAGGAGAGGTTCCTGTCAGAAATAATGGTTTAATATGAGATTAAATATGAAGAAATGTAGAGAAACGGACAGAATGTTCCATTCTGTTGTCAATTACAGTTTCCATTTAAAGAGTTGTCTGCATGTTCTGCTTAGTTTTGTTCTTGTTAGAAAATGTATGTTGATGCTGCAGCCTCCTCTGAGCTCAGGAGCCACTCTGGATCCTCAATTGTTAACGAAACCCTCGGGTTGATCCTACCCAGTTGTTGGCTATTTATTTTCAACCCATTAACCGTCATTGCTGGTTACAATGACCTAAATTATGACTTATTATATCTATCCATTTTCCTCCTTTATCTAATCACTAGATGTTGATAATGACAATAAATGTGTGCAAATCATTAATATTACAACATGTTTTAAAATCATTTAAAATTCATCTTGATAATCCACAGAATATCTTCCTAAAGGTTTCAGGGGTCAACAAGGTGTTTGAACGGTAATAGTGAGACGGGTCTTAGATGGTTGGTTTTGTGTTTCCGGTCTCTATTTCTAACTTTTGCTCTCAAGGTTCTTTAGAATGTGTCATGATGTTTTACTGTTTGAGCTCTTTTAGCCCACTTCATGAGCTCAGCTCAGCTTTACACATCCTGTGGTCAGTCATCCTTTATCAAGGGGGGCAGGTGGTGGGAATAACTTTGCTCCCAGTAGAAATGACATCATCATTTAAAAACTGCATTTGGAATTTACTCAAGTTAGATTTCAATTGGTTTGACTTTGAAATTTGTGTTTTGTTCTGAAATGTTTAAAGGAACACTTGCCGTTTTGGCTTGTCTTTAGCACCCCCTGGTGTCCGTTAGTGAAAGCGAAAGTGAAACTTATCTCCTCGCAGTGCGTTCGTCTTTTTAACAAATTAATCTAACTGCTGAAATGTCTCCTCAGCCTTCATTAGTGTCTGCAGGAGCGGTTCATCACTAAATCAAACAAATCAGCTGTGTTCATGATCTAAAACATGCAGGAAACATGCTGGAAGCAGACTGCAGCGCCAGGCATGTCAGCTTCATTTTACTAAGTCCAGCAGGGACTGGACCGCCGCTCTGAAGTTGCAAATGCAGTATTGTGGCCACAGAGGGCGGTGGGGGTCTGAGTAACATTTCATTAACCCTGTAAACAGTCATTTTAGCACAAACTGGCTCAAGAAAATGATTTAAAAATATTAAAAAGTTGCATAGTATGGCTTTAAGAGTGACCCAAAATCAAAAACAAGGAGAAAAACGTATTAGAATTCATCTTTTGAGAGTGTGGAGTGTGTTTTTTACATTCTTGCATTTGAAGCTGCAATAATTAAACCGTGGGAGGAACGTGAGAGCAGACCTGGCAGATTAGCCTGTCGCCTCTCCATCAGTGAATCATGATAGACGGGAGAGGCCGGCTCGGTTCTGATCCATGCAGCTCACGAGTCGCACGCTGGAGCCTCTTGTGTTTAATGTGTGAACACAAGCTGATGTTGTTTGGTGTGGGTTTTTAATTACACCCCTAATCATTCGGTTCCCTTGAACTAAACCTTCCCACAGCGCACCAACTCCTCCCCCCTCGGTCTCTCTCTCTCAAACACACAAGCTGCCAAACCCACAAAACACAGAGATCCTCCCTCGACTGAGATGAGCTTTCACCACGGCATCAAGTCACCAATTAATTCATTAACAGGCCTTTGCAGGCGTTGAAAAGCTGCTCTGAACAGAATCACTGTTTGCACCCCCCCACCCCACCCCCCCCAACTGGCACACACTGAAAGCTGATAGAAACTGACTGTGGGAGGGAAAAGAGACGAGCAAACCCAAAATATCAGCAGGTAGAAGAGCAGCGGCGGCTATCAGCCATCTGTAATCTGTGTTTATTACTGGAAGTGTGTTTATCCACACGAGTGTAAACTTGCTGCCTTTTCATTATGGCCAAAAGGCAGACACTAATGTTTTTGCCTGGTCCTGCATCTGTTAGTAAAACATCTCATGAACCACAGGATAGATTTGAATGAAACTCTCATCATTGGATGTACGTTTACACGTGATTAGCTACAGGAGTCAAACACAAAAAGGTTTACAGCTCATCCAGTTTCACAGACACTGAGTCAACGTTTGGTGTCAAAGTAGCTGTGAGTCCCAGCACAGGGCTGCTCAGACAGAGAAGTCTTAGTATGTTTAACGTTTAACCATGATTATGGCAAAATTGATATCTCGATTATTTATGACGATATTTAATTAACGTTGATTTTACTTATTTATTATTTATTTGGTCATAAAATTGCACAGGGGAGAAGAGGAAAAGAAAAATAAATGAAAAGAGGGCAGAAACAAGACAATCTCTCTCTCTCTCTCACACACACACACACGCACACACGCACACACACACAAATCCTGATTCCTCATGTAAATGCAGCATAATAATTATTTAGTCCTGTCAGCAGAGCTGTAGTGTGTGTGTGTGTGTGTGTGTGTGTGTGTGTGTGTGTGTGTGTGTGTGTGTGTGTGTGTGTGTGTGTGTGTGTAAAGCAGCATGATGCAACGTGACGCTCAGAGAAATGAACTTTTATTTTCAGCCTGAGCATAAGCGCGCATCAGTCGACTCACGCTCCTGAGTTTGCACTGCAGCCCTGATAAAACACTAAATCCTTCATAGACGGCTCACTGTGTTTTGAATTTATTTAGCTTTTAAAACAACAGTTTTTTAGTGTTTGAGATCCACAGAGAAAGGTTTAGTCAGTCAATGTATCATACAGCACAGCACTTGCTGCATTCCCGTTCCTAATGTTTTGCTAGCCTGCAGGGAATGTCGACGACAAAGTTATCCAGAAAGTGGCTAAGAGTTATCAGAAATGTTGCTAAGTTGGTCGCTAGGTGCTTTTAGGATAATAAAATCAAGAAGGGGGTCTGAAAAGTTGTTAGAAATAGCGAAAGTTGCTAAGTTGACAAGGCTGCGTGGGAGGTGCGTTTGATTTGTAACTCGGAGCAGCGCAGGAGGGAGGAGCAAATAATCGACTCCTTTTGTTTTTATAATCGTTCAAAGCCCAGATGGTAATGGTGATTAAAATTCGATTAATTGTGCAGCCCTAGTTTTACCTGCTGTATTTGGGCTTAAAGAGCAAGTTCACTCATAGTTGTAACACATTTGCCATGGCCTCTAGTATAAATGTAGACCTCTAGTAAAAATAAAAACTCTGGTGCTCCTGTTTCTTGAGTAGGGAGCAGATTTGGAGTCTTACTTATTAATATTCCTGATATGTGGACATCTCTCCTCTGATTGGCTAACAGCAACACGACTCTACCACTGACTCTGTTTGCTCTGCAACGTTGATGTTTTATCTCCACTAATAACTCAAGCCTGGAGGAGTTCTGCTGTGTGGTGGAGTTGCTAATGCTAACGGTTAGCTTCTACTAGCCGAGATGTTCTCTGCTGTTTCCTGGACGCTAAACCAACAACAGCCTTCCCCGTCACGAGTCAAGATGGGTGAGTCGGTGAATGTTAAGTGACAGTGTGACGTAGATCTGTCAGGATTTTCTAATCCTAGAGTTTCACCGTCTATTTTCTATCAGAAGCTAATGAGGGAAATGAGAGTTGAAGATGATTTTTACGTTTAGCCTGCATGTTAATCTCAGAGTGACCGATCGTATTTCAAAAATAAGTAAAACGCAAATTCTCAGTGAACTTGCTCTTTAAGTTGTCATCACCGTAAAGAATATTTAAATGTCTTCGTTGTGTCCTGAGAGTGTAACTGACAGCATCAAAACCTGGAGCAGGCGTGTGTGCACAATAAGGCTGCTAATAATGATGCTGACTGGGTTTCAAGCCTGGTTGGATGTGGTAATAAAACAGCCAGGGTGAGTCCAAGCTGCCATGAGGCTGACAAGAGGAAGTGAGAGCAGGCCAGAAGCCAACAGAGTAACGCAATATGACTTTCTTTCACAGGCAACATGGCTTCCTACCAAACTGTTTCTGAAAAACAAGACCAAGCCCACAATTGTGGTGCAAGCAGAGAGGCCCGTGCGTGCACGTGCACAGAGATGGAGGGCTGAAACTTGGGCTGAGGTCTGTGTTTACTTATGTGTCGTAGCCAAAGCAACAAAATGAAACCGCAGCCGCTGCAGTGCTCGCTGTACCTGATGGACACCGAGCTGCACGGCAGATCCACCGGCTGGGAAACTCCAGCGCTCTGAGTGGCCTTTTCTAACATCTGAACACATTCCATCACCTCCAGCACCTGAGCTGTGTCAAAACAGAAACATGTTAGCTGTCATAAAAACTGGTCTCTTCTCCTTAGAGGCTGATGCTGGACTACGTACTGAGTCACAGAAGTACATGGATGACGGCGGCCTCGCACTTTCACTGCTCCATCACAAACTCAAACACATGCATGCTCTACCAGAACGCGTTTTTAAGAACATATAAACTAATTTCCACCTTTTGAAAGGGCTGTCAGATTTGATCATCTGCACAAAACTGGAATCCGGTCCAAACCAAACAAGCAACAACAAGCTCCAAGATTCCAGCTCTGAGGGAGCTGCTGCCAAACACAGACACTAATCGCTTCAAGATCTCTGCGCTTTGACAGATTCAACATTATCTGCATTATTTGTCACAGCGATTGCTTCCATTTGAGGCCAAAAGAAAAGATGCTAACAGGAAAAGTCTCACTCCCGGTGTTTCTGAAGAAGCGCTCAAAGAAAATGTTTGAATCTTTCCTCCTATTCAAACAAATAGTTGTCTTTCTCCTGAGGCCAAAGCAAAGAGATCAGCTCAAATCCAAAAATAGATCTGCTTTTAATTTGAGCCAAGAGCTGAAGGCACAAAACCCAGGAACAGTCTTTAGCCTGAGTCCTGATCCAAGCTGTTAAATCCATACAGAGGGTCTGGATGTCAGAACTCCCACATGTAGGATCTGTTGTTGCTGCCGTCAACTAGTGCTTAGTGATACGAGGAGTTAATGCACAAGGAAAAAGGCTGATTCTTTTTACTGCTGCTTGGCAATGATGCATTCACTGAACAAAACTAATCAGATATTTCAGCTTCAGATTGGCTAATCCCTGATTCAGCCAACTACACTGCCGATTCATCTCTAGTCCAATCCAATCCAATTATTTCTAGAGCACACTTATACAGAGTCGAGGCTGACCAAAGTGCTGTACAGTAAAAATAACAAGGCTACACAGTAAAACCAAACATACAACACAGGAAATGATAAGAGTAGTCAGATGACCACTACCAAATCAACAATCAAAATTAAAAACATAATAAAAGGTAAACTAGGCCGAATTAAAAGCCAGCGAATAAAAATAAGCCTTCAAGCGTGACTTAAAATCAGGGAGAGAGGGGGCCATTCTCACTGCCAAAGGGAGTTGGTTCCAGAGACGAGGCGCACAGATTGAGAACGCACGTGCTCCTCGAGTCCTCACCCGAACACTTGGGACCTGTATCAGGCGGTGGCCTGCCGACCAAAGGGTTCAACCAGGTAGGTAGGGCTGAACTAGCTGAGTCAAGTACACTGGCGCATAAAGATAAAGTGATTTAAAAGCAAGAAGTAAAATTTTAAACTGGATGCGGCAGCGCACTGGGAGCAAGTGCAACTGGGCCAAAACAGGAGTAATGTGCTCCCTCCTTCTGGTGTCCGTCAAAAGGCGGGCCGCCGCATTCTGCACCAGCTGTAGGCGCGCAACCGAGGAAGATGTGGATCCATAAAAAAGGGAATTTGCATAATCCAAGCGCGAAATTACCAATGCATGGATCAAAGTGTGCAAGTTGCGTCTAGTCAGGATGGACTTCATCTTCGATAGCCGGCGAAGCTGAAAAAAGCATGATCTAACCACCTGACTAATGTGAGAGTCCATCCGCAGCTCTGGGTCCAACACTACTCCCAGGTTAGTGATGGTTGGCTTCACTAAACTGGAGAAGCAGGGTGGCAGGACAGGGCTAACTGCAGTGGGAGAGGGAGGAACAAATAAAAGAGCCTCCAACTTAGACTCGTTCAAGTGTAAAAAGTTGTTACAAAGCCAGCCCTTCACTTCATTCAGGCAATCCACAGCCGGTTGCACTGAGTCTAGTGATTGTAAAGAAACATAAAATTGGCAGTCATCAGCATACAAATGGTACGTCACACCATGTCGCCTAAAAATAGCTGCCAAAGGAAGAATATAAAGATTAAAAAGCAAAGGTCCTAAAATCGAGCCTTGGGGAACACCGCAGGACAAAGAGGAGACTTCAGAGGCATACTCCCCCAGCCTCACACAAAAACTTCTGTTACTAAGATAGGATCTGAACCAGTTGAGGGCAACTCCCTGGATACCCACTACCTGGTTCAGTCGAGACAGAAGTATGACATGGTCTACCGTGTCAAACGCAGCTGTGAGATCCAGCAACACCAGTAAAACATGGGAGCCGGAATCTGTGGAACTCTAAGAAGGGCAGTCTCAGTGCTATGACCTGGACGAAACCCTGATTGCAAAGGGTCTAAAATGTGAAAAGTCTGCAAGTGGTCAGATAGCTGCAAAAAAAACAACTTTCTCAAGAAGTTTAGACAAGAATGGAAGCTTTGAGATGGGACGGAAGTTTCCCAGGGTGGTAGAGTCCAAACCAACTTTCTTCAGAACTGGTTGGACCACTGCCTGTTTGAAAGCCTGGGGAACAACTCCAGAGGCTAAACTCCCATTCACAATATCTAAAACAGGTTGGCCAACCACAGAAAAAACCTCTTTAAGAAGACGCGGGGGCTTCACATCAGTCGGAGAACCAGAGGGCTTCAACCCCGCCACCAGATCAGTGAGCAAAGAAAGAGAAATAGGCTCGAAGTGATCCAATGAAAACCGGGGGGAGTCACATCCAGGAGAAGCATCCAGCGAGGGTGAGATCAAGGCTCTGATGTTGTAGTCTTCATCATTTCTTAATTTGTCTGCAGCGTCTCTTTATTTAAGTTTAGTCACCGACCCAGCTGTGAATGCTGTCACTTAAAGTTCAGAATGTTTCTGTTTGTTTAAACCAAGCTCAGTGATTTAGTGGTTGTCTTTAAGATGACGTAAAATGCTCTGTAACAAAAAAGTTCTCGTGAACTTGTAATCGTAAATATCGCGACATCTCATGACTGGGGTGGAGAGCATTATGTTTCTGTGTTTTCCTGAGGAGAGATGCACGCTCCCAGAGTTATCCTCATGTGGATAGACTCATGGAAACGAGAATGAGAAGGGCTTCCAGACAACCTGCTATGGCTCCACCCATCATCTGTCCAGAACAGAGATCCCCTAAACCTGTCTCCTCCAGCTCATCTGGAGACACCCTGGTGCTCCCTGGCTGAGTGTGAGGTCACCAGAGAGCGTTTGGTCTCCCATGGCAGGTGTCCAGAAGCCTCCTCACTGGTTTCCTGGGACACCTTAACTGGCTCCTTTCAATGCAGAGGAGCAGCAACCCTGAGCACCTCACCTGGTCCCTCAGGGTGAGTCCAACCATCTCAGTTGTGTTCCCAGTCTCTCTCCACATCCCTGCAGACTTAGTCCCAGTCTCCTGCTTTATTCTACTCTTGGTTGTGAAGAGGACCCACTAGTTAAACACCTCCACCTGGAGCAGTGACTTGTTCCAATCCCAGAGTTAGCTAACCATTGTTACTTGGTTGAGGACCACTGCCTCAGAATTGGAGGTACAGACCTTCATCCCAGCTGGCTGAGTCCAAAACTGACAAGAAACAGATCTGACATGCAGGTGAAACTGGAAAAATGAGAATCTGGTGCAAAAGTCCACTTATGTCAGTAATTCATCTTAGACTGAGAAACCATCTAAAGGCTCAGGAACCCTTTGCAGGTGTTCTGGATTCATCAGCTGATTAGAGTGTGACACTTTGAGTCTAGAATATTGAACCTTTTCACAATATTCTAATTGTCTGAGATTCTGCATGAGGGGTTTTCATCAGCTAAGCTGATCATCACAATTAGAACAAATAAAGGCTGAAACATCTGGCTTTGCATAGACGGAGTCTGTCTCATAGATTAGTCTCACCGTTTAGGTTGAATTAGTGAAATAAATGAGCTTTTGCACCAGATTCTCATTGTCTGAGTTTCACCTGTAATCAAATGGAATAGCCTTTAATAAACCACCTAAAACTCCATCCTCCCAATGAAATCAGAGAAGTCTGCATTGCAGATTTTAAAAAATCACCATCATGAGAATTGATCAGCACATTACAACGTACGCAGGGACATCGGGAACCCTCGCAAACATAGACATTTTGGGAAATTTCCCTTCTTCAGCCCAATGGCTTTGGAATTTTTTTATTTTTTAAAGTTGTGAGAGTTTTGTGAAAGGCCTCTCGCATTTCAACCATCACAGCTGACAGCATGAGAATCGACACGCCAAAAATTCAGCTCACATTTTTAAAGATACGCTAAAGATTTTCAACATTTCTGCCTCCAGCCCGTGTGTGTGTGTGTGTGTGTGTGTGTGTGTGGAAGAGAGAGAGACCACCACCATGCTGCCTTTTTTAGTGTTTGCATCCAACACTTGATATGACGCACCATCAGCCTTGCTTACAGTACGTGCCGGCCTGGAGACGCTGTCTCTGTCTGAGAGGTACAGCAGGTCTCTGAATCTAAAACAGAAGGCCGGGTCGCTTGTTTGGACTCATTTCTGTGCCAGTTTACAAAACCAGCCATAAACACTGATAAGAGCTCATGGAAAGAGGTTCTTGAAGTGAAATTGAGGCCACAGCCTCCTGTTTGAAGACCCGTAGAAGTGTGAGTGAAGGTTGGATGGTGCAAAGTGCAAAACTACTTTTAGTGGGTTTATTCTCAGCCTTGTTTGCCGTGACTGAGTCTAACGACGCATCGTGCCGCCACCTTTGAAGATGAAGGATGCCGATTCATAAACGTGCACGAGCAGTTTAAACATCAACCAGGCCTTCAGTGTGAACGCTTCCAAACAAACAAAACAGCAAAGTAACATGTGGGAAAGCCTCTGTTGTCCAACGGATTTAAACCATTTCATTGTCGGGTTTCACAAACGTCTGAATCAACACATTTGGGGAAATTAGAGAAACAGAATTCAACAAAAAAGCAAGAAGAGATGGTTTTAGGTCAGAATCTGTTCTGGTGAAAAGTCCATAAATGGTTTGCTGATTGTTGCGCTGCTGGAAAAGGCTTCAGCTATCTGAGTTTCTGTTCTGGAATGATCTCAAACCTCATTAAGATTCAGGCAGCAATCCATGAAAATAATAAACCCGAATGCCTCCCCAAAAGCTGAAGAACATCTGTTTCTAACCGTTAACACATGCTTGCACCAGGACGGCTGTTTTATCTCTCTTCTTTTTGACTCTCAGAGTATCGAGAGGTGTAAAAACAACTGAAACCGTTTTCTTCTGTCCCAGTGGATGTGGCTTTAAAATGTCTTTTAATTGGTATCAAATCAAGCGCGCTAGCATAGCATGTTAGCATCTGTCAGTCAGACGTCTCTGGAAACACCTGGGAACAATTCACTCTGCTTTATGCAAATGCTGCTCTGATAACAGTGGAAAAAGTAAGCAGTGCATCGGTTAGAATCAGACCGATCATTAGATGGACGTGAAATGAGCTGAAGATTGCTGGTGGTTCATCTGGTCAGCTGTCAGTGTTTCAGGCTGCAGCTTAATCACAACACCGTAAAGGGGGTTTAGTATAGGTAAAAAAATAAATGGGTATAAACAGGTGATGCCAGCAGGAGACTGTAATTATGATTTGGAACAAAAGTCCCAGGAGGGTTTTAGGGAAATTACTGAACTGGTTGGAAGGTTGGAAGAAAACGGCACATTAATTACTTTTATAGTAAAAAAGCACAATTGTAAGCATAAGTTTTCACCTAACAAAAGCAGATTTATGCATCTTGGACAAATTGTAGGACATTGGAAAGGTGACTGGTGCTCAGAAAAACCAGTAAACCTGAGTTTTTCTTCAAATAAATAAACTTTGTTCTCAGACAATGAACCGTCTAGTGGTGGGATTTATGGCTCTCTGAAGGGAGTCGGTCATTTATCTCAAAGAGCCGTTCAGAAAAGTCAGTCTTCTGAGCGAAGCGGAGCTGTGTCAGCGGGGGTGGGGGGAGGTGTGTGATAGGAACGCGTTCCTCCGATGTTCATGCGAGCGGGGGGGGGGGGGGGGGGGGGGGGGGGTTAGTGTTACTGGTTTAGTGTTCCCGCCGAGGTCAGTGAGCGCGTGAGGTGGGAGGGTCGTTACTGGAGGACAAGATGAACGGTTCACTTCAGGGACTCGACTCTTATCTTTCACTTTGAAAACCTGTTCAAAAGATTTCATTCGTTCGTGAACGTCACATCACTAGAACCATCTACCAGGGGTGCCTAATCCTGGTCCTGGAGGGCCGGTATCCAGCATGTTTTAGTGGTTTCTCTGCTCCAACACACCTGATCCAGTGGTTGAATCACCTGTGCAGCAGCTCATCAGGCCTGGTAATTACCTGCTGATTGAAATCAGGTGTGTTGAAGCATGGTTAAAGCTAAAACGTGCCGGATCAGGATTGGGCACCCCTCTAAGCTGTTCTCAGCAACACATCCAGCTCTGTAGTGATGACAGGCCTGTCAGAAAAATCCATGCAGATTTTACAGCAACCTGCTACACTTAAAGGTCCTATATAATATCATGCTTGTGACCATGTTACTTTGTTATTTCCTCATGAAAACCACCCCAAAAGTGTTTTTTGGCTTCGCGCATGCATTTTCCAGTCTCAGCTGAAAATGCTCTGCTGGCCTGCCCAGCAGGCTGCATTCAGCTGGATGTGGTTGTTGCTATGTCACAACGGTCCTCTCATCCCCATTCAGAGAGTCTCGAGTCCGGCTAGAATAGAACAGACTATATTAATCCCACAGTGGGGAAATTCACTCGTTACAGCAGCCTTAGACACTTAGATAAAAGAAGAAAGGTAATAAAGTACAGTTAAACACACATGAGCAGTAAGCTATTATTGTAACCTTCAAACCCCTAGAAACAACCTCATCCCTCCTCCCATAGACTGTCAACACTAACGCCCAGTCCCTCCGTGTAGCTAGCGGGGTCTTTACAGGAAATGGATGGATTTTATCTTCAGGAACTCTCATAAACCGAGCCAGAATGTGACCGTGATTTCACAGACAGCTTGTTAAACCACCACCAGTACCGGAGTGGGGTTTCAGACGGATTACTTCTTCAAACCTGCCCCATTTCAACGTTAAAACCACCTGATGGATAGGCCAGATAGGCTGTGAGTACAAACAAAATGCTAACCACTTGACCTGCAGTCTCCAGGTCTGCAGCTGTGTACTATTGTGGAATTCACAAGGGTGGAGGCGGGGTTTGATCTAATCCAAGTGTCTTATTTTTGGGTAGAAGTAATGGCTCACAAAAATGAATTATATGTCATAAAAAATTACATTTCAGTAGTACCAACGGTAATATTTTATCATATACTGTCTGTGCCTATTGTTGCTCTGGAAGATGTAAAATAGGACCTCTAACAAAACATTTTCAACAAAACCGCTTTTATTTAACAAACACAGACATGGTGGAGGAAGAAAAGAGTGAAAGTCCTGGACTGGCCCTAATATTCTTTATATTCTCAATTTAAGGTGTGTTTGGTGGAGGAATGAGACAACCCCACATCAGCAATGGATGTAAAATAATAAATAAAATAAAGTTCATGAAACTTAAGAAATATAAACACCACTCATCTTAAATTTGCACTTTCTGAAATAAATAAGTGAAAAAATCCTTGTGAGGGATTGTTTTTTATATTGTTTTTCTGCTGTTGGAATTCAGCTATTCTCTGACCATTTTGGGTGCATGTTTCTATTTTTGACCAGAAATATGCATTTACATATTTATTTAGCTGTCATTAACAAATTTGAACTGATAAGAGCTAAAGCTTTATTCTAGAGCTTCTTTTGAAGACGCAGCGACGTATAGAAAAATCCAGGAGAGGAACAAAAGGTCGATTCCAGCGAGTTCCAGCTTCAATAGCTACATTACAGAACGTTAGATTATTGAATTGAGAGGGTTACCACAGAGAGACCACGTTTCTGCATGTATGCAAAGTTGAAGAGCAGCAGCTGGGTATGAATCCGTCACGCGTTTTCAGGGTGACTGTTAGGGGGTAAATTAATTGGTCCCAGATTTCTCTTCTCTGATTTTATCCATTTGGATCAAATTATGTGGAGAACATGAACCCAGGGTTCAAAACCCACTTTCACAGAACAGCTTTCACTCAAAAGACAAAAACGGATCATATTAGTAACGTTTTCATGGATGTAGTCAGAAATGCATTAGACAGTTAATCCCATTATGACACATTTCATACTCAGCAACCAGTATAGGTGTGTTTTATTGTTAATGAAGAGCTGTTTTTCAGAGATGCATTTACAAAATCAGCCAATCGGAATCAGTAACTGCAGCGGCTAGCAGTGATGATGGGATCATCTGAAACTAAAAAAATCTGTATTTTTTTTGTCCTCTGAATTAAAGATTTCTGACATTTTTCTGGGTCCATGAACTCACCACCAGGCAATAACAGCAGAAGTTTTTCTTCCAGAATCATGATTTTCAGGTTAATCATAGTACAACAAATACATCATGCATTATGATTTTTATATTTCTTGGAGACAAATCTGACGTAGCTAAAATCTGTATTAGCGGGTCAGAACTATACGTGAATCCACAATTGGTGTCGACCGTTAAAACCAGTATTGGTGCATTTCCTGTTTTTTTTTTTGTTTGTTTTTTTGTCTCATCTGAAAAGAAAATCTTCCATTTTAGGGAGAATAAAGATAAACTGAAGTAACAAGATTCCAAATAAGATGACAGCAAACCTCACAGGCTGCTGACCAACAAATCATCCATCAGCTCTAACTCTGCATTTCCTCATCACGCTCTCCCTCCCTAACGTCCATCTCCTTAGTCACCCCCGCTGCAGTGAGCAGAAGCAGTCCTCTCATTCTGCAAGTCTTCATTTGTCTTAATTACACACTACTCTCTCAGCCGAGAACACAAACTTAACTTTGCAGCTATGTCTTTTTCTGCAGATGAAATCCTTTCCTGCGTCTGCAGCTCTCCTTCCTCTGGTTCCTAACTGACCTTTGCTGCAGCCCAACACCTCTGCGGTGCAGGTCATTGATGTTCTGAAGCTTCTGCATGTCCAAATCATCACAGGAGCTTTTCCTGATCTGCTCCTCGCAGGTCAGGAAAGTCAAATCAAACTGAAACAAATCTGTATCTTTTGTAGACATTTGTGGATTGTTCTCCATTTTTTTCCAAGAATTTTGGAAAATTCATCTTCCAACATCAAGCCTGTCCCTGAACAAAGAAGCACCATGTCTAAGTCTGAGATGCATCTCAGATCAAAACACGTCTCATGTTTTACTTGGACAAAAAGTGAAGGATGTGTTTAAACATCATCAAGAAAGCAGCAATGAAAAAGTTTGGTGTTTTTATTTTATTTTTTGGCATTTTTTGGGTCATTCGAGGCATTACGGGTTCTAAGGTCCTGTAAAGGGGTTAATAATATGAAATTAATAATAATGCATATAAATATTATTTAACTTTTTATTAAGATGTCTCTATAAATTTGGTTTAGGATGGTTTTTTCGGTTATGCTCAGTGAAGGTTTGATAAGACAAAGGGATTAAATGTTCCCTAACAACCAGCAGGGATAACGCCTCTTTGAATTGGTTATAAAAACAAATATTATTATTTCGATTTTAAAATGAACAAAATTAGACATCTGTAAAGATTTTCAGCTGTATCCAAAAGTCATAAAAACTGCAAATATGAGACACCCCCCCCCCCCCCCCCCCCCCCCCCCCCCCCCCCCCCCCCCCCCATCTGCTACAACTCAGAGCTGCAGGGACAATGACAGCCATAATAAACCCTTTCCAGCAGCTGTTGCAGTGGCTGTCAAACACGGAGCTCCTTTACCTCAGCGTTTGAGGCTGAGGGTTGGTCCAGTTTGTCTATCAGTGATTGCAACAGACACACTGATGCTTTAGTTTAATTCTGCCATCAAACACACTTCTGTTTTCACTCTCTCTCCTCTTCAGAGATCAGGTGTCTCTGCTGAGGTTGGGATTCAAGACTTTTCTGTCCAATAAAACCAAACTGGGAATAAAAACACAAACTGAAAGTAAATAGTAATAAAAGTGCTTTTCAGATTAAATTAATAATTTCAATAATCTGTTGCTTTTCCTCACTTTAAGAGCAAAGAATTTTCTTCGTCTGCGGTCACATATTTCTGTTACAGAGACTAAATAAATCATTTGATCACTTTTTCTCAGAATCTGAAACAGGAAGCCTTCACAGTTAGAGACTATATTAATTTAAGATATACATAGACACCATTTATATTTGACTTTTATTTGTTTTTCACTTATTCCTGATTTATTTGCCTGGAAAAAATATGAGTTGCTTACAAAGATGTTCCAGTTATCAGTTAATATTCTGCTAAATAAATTTAACCTGCAACTATAAACATTTTTACAAAGTTATATCAATTCTCCATATTATATTACTGCCTGGTGTTTTCATTTATTTCGTTCTCGGTGGTTTTAAGACAGAAAATAAGAAAAGATCATCTGAAATTCAGCTGCAGGGAAGTAACGAGGCTCGGTGGTCCCGTCTGAAGCCTTTAAATGTTGGATTGATCAACTTAAATAGGAATGTTTATGTTGCGTGAGATTTTTGTGCAATTTGATTTATTTTAAAATTCGGTTTAAAATAAATAATAATAATAATAATAATAATAACAACAACAACAATAATAATATTAATTAATAATACTAATATTAATAATAATAATAATAATAATAACAATAATAATAATAATAATTATTATTATTATTATTATTATTATTAGTATTATTATTATGATGATGATGCATTTTTTTCCTTCACCCTAACCCAAGAAGAAAACGCGCACCGGTCGCTGCTGGACCGCTGGGCGCGTGCACTTACCGACGCACTCGTTGGCCTCGCGCGCGGTGGCCCTCTGCCACGGTCTGTCGTAGTGAAACGGTTTGCACCTGTCGCACTCCGGTCCGGCCGTGTTGTGCTTGCAGTCACAGACCAGACTCCCGTCGCGGTCCTTCACGCACCGGGACGCGTGCCCGTTACACTTGCACCGCCCGCCAACCTGAAGGTCCGACACGGCGTAGAAGTAGGAGTCCCGCGCCAGCTCCGAGTCGTCCTCGTTCTCGTCCCCAAAGGTGTGCAGGCGGCTGAAGATGACCTTGATGTCCGTGGCCGTGACCCAGTCCTGCAGCACCGGGGAGCTGTCGAAGTCGTGCGCGGACGGGCGTCCGTCCAGAGTGCTGAAGGCGATGAGGCCGCCGGTGAGCGGGTGCATGTCGGTGTGGGAGTCCGTGCACACGGCCTCCTGCTCGTTCTGCTTGGTGATCGCCGCCCTGTTGGGCTTGTTGTACATCTTCCTGCACTGGGTCGAGTAGAACTGGAACGGAACCCATGTCTTGCCGTAGTCCATGGACTTGTAGATGACCATGGACTCTGGACGCGGGGAGCAAAACTGCAGGCTCACGTAGGTCACCTCAAACTTCTTCCCCAGGGACAGAGTCAGGGTGACGTTCTGCGGGAACTGGAGGAAGTTCTCGGACTGCCAGCAGGTGAGGTTGTGCGGGTTGTTGAGGTCCGTCAGGTACGCCGGCGGGTGGTTCTTCTTGGGGTCGGACGCGTCGCAGGTGTGACAGTTCCTGGTCTTCTCGTCCCCCTTGTCCGCGGAGCTCACCACGCAGTAGCGGCTCGGCGTCCTACCGCAGCTGCTGGACACCCTCACCTCCTTCCCGAAGGCGGCGTTGACGAAGTCCGGGATGCAGCGCCGCGGGTTACCGTGCTCGTCGTTGCAGGGGTCCGGGGGGGAGGTCTGCGCCGCGAACAGGCTCACACCGTAACCGCCGAGCGCGCTCCGGGACAGGGACGCAGCGAGCAGCACCGGCAGCAGGACGTCCGCAGCCCTCATCCTGGTGGGTCCCGAGGTGTCTGGAGGGGACGGGGTGCGAGCAGAAGTCAGGACCCTCCACCATGCAGACATTTAACAAATATAAAAATCCACAAATCTGCACCTTACCTGGGAATAATTTAGAAATATTTCAAGAGGGATCTGGAATCAGATCTGCTTGCTTCCTGAAATTCCTGCCTTCAAATCCAACTAAAGCAGAGACGCGGCTGGACCTGAGAGACGCCTGAGTCCTAGTCCCACTCCTCCTGCCGGGCTTTTCTAAGCCCCTCTCTCTCCCCCCACTGCGCTCCTTCACTCTCCCATCCTGCTCGGCGGAGCATGAGGTCAGCTCATCCCGGGTGTGTGTGTGCGTGTGTGTGTGTGGAGGGGGGGGGGGGTCCACTGGTGGTGAATCAGAAGACAGGAGACAGGAGCTTGTCCACCTGACAGGCCCCTTATCAACAAGCTGTTGTTTGAGGAAATAAGATCAGAGAGAAAATGTTGAACAAAAAGGATCTGATGATTTATAGACATCAGGAGTCGCTCAGATCTGAAACACAATCATGTTTCTGATTTTATTTTCTGAAAGAAAAAAAAATCACTCTGGTTTTGCGCCTTCCATCCATCCTGTAACCTGTTGCTCCCTGAGTAACAGCGCCATCTTTTGGCCAGACAGCGCTCATTCAGGCTGCAGGGGGAGAGGTGTGCGTTTGGACCAGCTGGGGGAGGCACAGCAGGCCTTTCAGAGTTTATTCAGCTCCTCTGATTCCTCTCAGCCTCTGAGTCAACCTGACGTTTACCTCAGAACCACGTGGGCAAACATTCAGTGTTTTTCTTTAATCTTTCACCAGATTTGATAAAACTAGAGCTCATTTTTCTCACACCTTCATGAAGACGTTTGTGCTGTTAAACCAGGAAACTTGAATTTATTTTGGACCATTCTGAGAGATAATCCCAGATTAGAACAACCATTCTGACTGAACCAACTCCAATAACAACAAAAATAATCTGATTACTTTTGAGTAGGGATGTAACGATTCACTCAAGCCACGATTCGATTCGATTGCCAATTTTAAGTTCACGTTTCAGTTATTTTATGGCAAAATAAATTATTTTTTTACAATTGCCCTTTAGTCCTTGTTTCAAATAGTAACTTTCTAATGTCTTACTAACAAAACTTAAAGTAACAGCAGTAATTGGGCTTGATAGGTAAAAATAAATCGTGACGCAAAGCACACTGGGACGCAGGGTCATACAAGCAAGTGGGCATTTATTCCTATGGGTCTGAGCTGCTCCGAGGTTTTTTTACAATTAGAATTTGAAATGTCAGACTTTTTTTGCTGACAATTTGGAAATGTATAAATCAACGCATGTGACAGGTTATAAACTGCTGTATCATACCTATGTGTAAAATTATGAATATATATTAACCAACTTAAGCAATAACATAACACTGCATTTTGTTAAATTGCAAAAGCTTAATTCATTTTGTGAAGAACTCAAATACCTGTGAGCCTAGAGATACAGTTTGTTTGGAACCCCCCTGGACACGATGCAAGTCTGCTTGGCTGGATCCTGTGTTTGTTCCAGAGGTCTTTGCATTCATCAAGGTCTTTCTGTAGAATCCAGCAGAAGCAGAATCTCAGCAAGCATTGGTGTTCGTGGCTTCCATTGAAGTTTCCAGAGTCTCATAGGTCTCCAAACAAGTCCATCCAAAACTGAGACCTGGTAATAATATGTAAGAATCAATTTAGCTTTGTTCTTAGACATTTTATAGTGTTTGAAAAAAAAAGATCTCGCATTACATTTTGGTCCCATTTAAAACATGCTACATGGATGTCAAAACAAAGTAATGCATATTAGTTTTCCTTAAATATTATAGCGACCCTGCTGTAATATTCTCGTTAACACTAGAACAGTCCCCAAACCTTCACTACTGTCATTATGACAGCTGCATGCATTTTCGCCTCTGTCAGTGCGCCCCAGGGCAGCTGTGGCTACATCGTAGCTCATCCCCACCAGCGTGTGAATGGGTGAATTGAGTTGATTGTGTTGTGAAGCGCCTTGGGGGGTTGTAGAACCCTAAGAAGGCGCTATACAAATACAGACCATTTACCATTTACCATTTACCATTTTCAAATGAGCCTCGATGTTCTGAGCTCGCTTCATGGAACAACCCTCTGCTCTGCTATGGTCTGGAAACAGCTAAAGCTAGGCTAGACCAGAGTGGAATATAAAAAGTAGGGACACAAATGATAACCTGACAGTTAAAAAACTACCTTGAGAAAATGTTAATTGAGCACTGTGAGTAATGAACTTATTTTTATATTACTCAAGAAGGAGCAGTGATGGGAATAACGGCATTTAAAACAACAGCGCTGCTAGCGGGAGTTAGTTTTTACTTTCACCGTGACATTTGATCTAGCGCTTCAGTTCTGGTAATCGATAATTAGAAGGGTCATCGTAAAGAAAAGCCCTCTGGCAGTGTTGTACATGAACGCATTCATTGAACAATAGTTCGTGAACTCGTTCGTTTTTTGGTGAACGTGAACAGAATTCGCTCGTATTTTGCCTGACAAACGTTATAGTGAGCACGCTCATTCTGGCGTGTGTGAACAGGTTTATGAACCGTGTTCTCTCGCCGTTTGAGCTCCAGACCTCAACAGAGCTAAAGTTTTAGCTAAAACATCCAAAACGTCTGGAGAACCATAGACTTTATATAAATTAGACCCTGGAAATGCAGGGAGTAGCGGTCGGTACAACCACACATAACATCGATTTTAGACGCACCCTTACAAGTTTACCTTGTAAAATAAACACGTTTCCACCACAGCTACTATTGTTTTTACAAAGAAATGTTATACTAAAGCAGCATTCCGCAACTTTGCAGTTATATGGTCTCTGTCGCCCTCTAGAGGCTTGCTGCGTAACGTCACTGTCGTAACATTAAATCTCTCTCTTGGGCATAAGTCATGTTTACATTCCTAATATCAGGCAAAACAACGAAAACAAACTTTTCCACCTCCACACATTGAATAAATAGTTTTATCAGGACTGTATAACAACTTTATGCCCGACCAAACACAATAACCCTGGTGAAAACATTTATTACTTACCTATCCATTAGCAGCACGGCTAGGTTAGAGTCCGTAGATCATGCCTTTCTTTCTAAAAGAGCTCTCCAGCGAGGAAAAGACGGCCCAATAATAACTCTGGTCTTTGCTCTTGCTCTATCACGTTCTCCTTTTCTTTTCCTATATTCCTCTGATAAGGGATTTCTAGCTTTCTTTGGTGAATTTTGCCGCTGCTACAGCGAGTCTACGTTATACCACTATGGCAAGCCAAAGGGATTTAAAAAATTGTGCATTCTAAACTCGCATTATGTCTGACAAAACAAGCATTCAAGACGCGCATTTTGGCAGACATAATGCTCGCTTTAAGAACACGCGAGGTTTTGCCCCCTTTGGCGTCAAAACGCGCATTCAGAACACGCATTTTGGCAGACGCGCATTTTGACGGACATAACACGTGTACTAAACGAGTGCTTTTTTATCCCTTTGGCTTGCCATATTCTGTTGTAAAGCAACACCCAGTCAGTACTTCCGGCGCTACCCGAAGCACTAAAACTGTATAGTGCAGTAAACAGACGTCGGACCCCCCAACACTATCACAGGTATGAAAATGAACATAACAGATAATACTATGATGCAAAAACTTTACAAAAAATTATAATTTTAAGGTGTAAAAGTTGCGGAATGTTGCTTTAAAGCTTGAAGTTAGATTAAAAAACATTCTCTGACTTAGGGAGGTGTTCCAGTTCATTATTTCTACTCGGAAGTTAGAATTTCCGAGTATGGGAATAAATGGAACGAACCGTGGAAAGTATCAATCTGAAAACACTAGTCACAGATTCGCAGCGGTAATATTTAACTACGTATATATATATATATATATATATATATATATATATATATATATATATATATATATATATATATATATGAAAATAAGAACTATGAACTAGTTCGTTTTTGGAACAGTGAACTTAGTTCAATAAAATTTAAATTATGAACTAAATAATTAACTAGTTCATTCTAAAATGTATGAACTGAATTTTGAACTAGTTCGGTTTTAGAACGAAGTTTCCCAACACTGCCCTCTGGTATGTCTTTCTCCATCAACACAACTTTCTCCATTTCATGCCTCCACATCAATGTTAAAGCGTTCTAAAACTATATTTTCTATTGCCAAATGCGGCTTGTAAGTATGACCCTACCCAGAAGCCTTTGTGTGGTGACGTCTGCTGGAGAATACCCTATTAAAGATGATTTGGAAATGATCACAAATCTTTTTATGCGCAACAAAGGTTTTATTTAGTTTGAATGTCATCTGTATTTATGTCTCTGGCAGGCTATTGTGAATCGATTTTCTTTTTTTCTAACAATGGATATTTAAACTAGTTTGCACCGACTTTAAATCGATACAACTCTACTTTGAGTGAACAAATAAAAGCTGGTCTTCATTTCTGAACTTCTCCATTAACTGGTAACTTCTCTTTGCTTTTTACGGCACACCCACAACAGCACAGCACAAAGAAAACCAAATAACAAGGCATGGTCCGCTTTCAGGAAACCTTGTAATAGTAAACCTACAGCGATCAGGTATCAGTTATACTCTGTAAAAAGAACATTAGTTTATTCTCTGAAACCTGCATCTTGTTAATAAATTCCCTTTGATTTTCACATTTTAACCCTAATCCTGGCTTCAGCTAATCACTATTCTTGGTCTCTTTTCTGTTTTATTCTCATAGTGTTTTAAGACCATTTCCTCTTATTTGTGGTCCATTTGGATCCCGTTTCTGCAAAAACAGACGTGCAGACACACAGATAGCCCTAAACTGAATGATTTACATTCAGATGTTTATTTTGTAAAACAAAGAAAGAAAAATACATATCACAAACACAATGACTGATCAGTTTAATTTGTTTAGTGAAACAAACGGGGATAACTTTGTGGTTTTAAAACAAAGTTTAAACATTCAAAGCAAATTTGAAGTTAAAGTTTTTTTATGTTGTTTTGTTTTTTTAGAAGTTTTTTTCACTTTTCTCACAAACAAAATATGTTCTGATGGATTCAAATAGGAGAAATATGCTGCATTTATGTAACGAAACCTTCAAAAGAGAAAACAATACACCCCATAGTGGTGCAAATGTCCTTTTTCTAATAAGTTTGAATTTAATTAGCTGTTTAACATTTATAAATCACCTTGACTGGATCCAGGTTAGTGGGCAGGGCTTTCAGCCTCACTTCTCTGCTACCCAAAAAGACGAAGTAGCAGTGACTAAACAGGATGTTTTGGGTTCACCTTGAACAACAGAAGAAGGTGGGCTCAAGCAGCAGGAATACAGGATGACACTGACAATAGACCTCATTCTAACAAGATAGATGATCATTTAAACAATAGAAAGAATCAATAAAGTGTGACTGGACTTAAAGTGAGCCAGAGATGCTGGTTGGTCACGGTCGGCTGAGTGTACAGCTCAAAGAAGAAATAAAAAGTTGTAAAAGAAAGCAGCCTGACCAAAACAATTTCAAAGACCTTAAAAATGGAGTTCAGTAGCCCTAACCTTCTCTATCTGTGTGATGATCAGGGAATCATCTAAACATGCAGGACAGGTAGAAGTTTAGCTAAAGACAGAAGATACAGGCTAGAATGTATTTATTTGACCATATTTCTATTTCAATACTCTACCTTAAGGATTTATCACAAAATAAAATGACAAAGAAATAATAAAAAGTGATAAAGAATTAATAAAAAATAAATAAGCTAGATCAGTAGCGGACAGCATGAGATAGCATGAAGTACTTTGTGGTTGGTGCTGGTAATAAATGCAACTACTTCTTTCATTTTAGCTGCTATCAGAAGTTTAGAGAATGACTCAGTTCTGATCTCTAAAGTGTGCACAACCTACAGAAGATTATGAAGTGAGATGAGTTCCTGTTAATTACAAAGTTCCTCTTTGACTGGAAAATGAACCTAATCTTAAAAAAACCCTTGCAAATCTATTTCTACTGCATGTGTGAGTCAGAAGACCAGGACCATGTCTTAAAGTGGATCCAGCTGTGGGATCAGGGCCCCACCAGTTAAGAGCTGCTCAGGTGTGGCAGCCTGTAGGTATGGGAGATTTTATGAGGATGGCCTGGTGTCACGAAGTGCAGCAAAAAAGCCACCATCAGACAGACTGAGATTCTGCTAAAGGTCTGAGGACATGGCTGCTGACATATACCCTTTGGGAAAAGGATCATCAAAGAGGGTGCTCCCATCAGTAAAGATGTCCTCCAACAGTAAAGCATCCTGAAACCATTCATGCTTCTCAGCCAAGGGAGTGGAGTCCCAGTTTAGCCTCATCATCATCTTCTATGTTGCCTTTTTCTTAGTAAGGTCACAGGGAGATGGTGTCTGTCTCCAGCAGTCATTGGGCAAAAGGCGGGGACACCCCGGACAGGTCAACTGTCCATCACAGGGACACACAGAAAAAAACAAACCATTCACACTCTGTTAGGGCTGCAACCAACCCAAACACACACTCACACACAGCAGCACATGGGGCTAAATGGATCAGATGATTCCTTCACTGTGGTGACTACTGAGGGGAAAAGCTGAAACAGGAAGAAGAAGGCACTCACTTCTAGGGACAATTTAGAGTCTCAAATAAACCTAACATGCATGTTTTTGTCTGCAGGAGGAACCTGGGGTACCCAGAGAAAACCCACACATGGGACCTTCTCACTGTGAGGCAACAGTACTACCAACTGTGTGTGCAGTCAGCTCTGTGTTTTAAAACAAATGATAAGGCACCATGAACACTCAGTAACTGTTAAAATTAAAAGTCA
The DNA here is from genome assembly GCA_006937985.1 of Aphyosemion australe. NCBI lineage: Eukaryota > Metazoa > Chordata > Actinopteri > Cyprinodontiformes > Nothobranchiidae > Aphyosemion > Aphyosemion australe. The sequence continues at coordinate 176,354 of SSNS01000302.1, read as the reverse complement.
AGTTCCAGCTCACAGGCTTCTGCTTAAGCATTTCTAACTCATTCATCAACCTCTATGTAGGTTTATATTGTTGCCTCAGAACACAGCCTTGAATAAGTAATGGTACCTAAGCATCCTCCCAGAGGAACTCCTCCAACAATCCAACAGCTATAGTTGGGGATGAACAATAGCCGTGTTTCCACTATAGGAGTTCCGGGACATTTCTGGAACTGGGGATAATTGACCGGGAGATACAATGACTCTTAGTCGCTGTGTCTCCATACAAAATCAGCCCTTTCAGGACTGCCAAGATGTTAGCCTATTGTGACTGCTTCTGCAGTGGTGATGTCACTGATCAGGACCAAAAGCGTCCCTGGACATTAATAACTTTTAAAGTTTTATTCTGTTGAAGTATGGCAAAATTCAACCAATTTGGAGGACTGGGAGAGCGGCTGTGTGATGTGAACTGTGGTGTTCAATGACCAGAGGAGGCGTTGTTTTTTACAGTGCTCTGAGACAACAAAGCCCCGTCAATTTGGGGGGGATTTCTGCTGTTTCTTGGTGTTGGGAGTTTGGGAACATCGATTGTAAAGCAGCGTCAAAGTTGCTTCACCGACGACTGCCAGTGTCATTTCCTACTGAGTTACAACCAATCAGCATGAGTAAACCACAAGTCCCAGTCAGCAACTCTACAGGGCCATTCTTACCTAACCCTGTTAAGGTAGTCTGTTGGTTTCTGAAAATGGTCCTTTAATTCAGCCCGTAGAAATGGAGATATGCGCATGCCGCGATGTTCTGGTGAAATGTTCTGATAGTGGAAAGGCCCTATTGTCTTCTCCAGCGTGATGGAACACTGGGCCAGAAGGATAAAGACAGAAGTGATGTGAAATCAGATACAAATCCACAAATTCAGACAAACTCCAATCACTGGTGATGCAGAAGAGCCAACGCTGTAAAAACTGAATCTCTGCATCAACCTAATGTAATTTAAGCCTTTGAAACTCATAAAGCATTTGTTCTGTTCTTCAGTAAACATTTACCCCACAGAGCTGATTTTGAGTTAATATTTACTGCAAACAAAATTCACATTCATCCATCAACAGAGCTGCAGCTGCTTTGTGTGGCTAACTGTCCCTTCATTTATTAGAAGGGGAATTCACAGTCACACTCATTAGAATATCATGTAAACGAGTCAGGCAAAGCAGGATGCTGCAGGAGCTTTCCTTGACAGGAGACAAGAACGGGCCTGATGGGGCTCAATTATTAGGGTATTTACTGCAATTGTGTCACCTAAAGAATACACATCATCATCAACAACAACATCATCATCATCAGCAGCATCATCATCATCATTTGTCTAAAAGTAGAAATAATTTTTGCAAGAATTTGAGTTCTATGAATGTTGAGTTAATATAGTTGAACTGAAGGCAGAACATAAGAACTGTAGACGTGCGTGTGTGTGAGTGTGTGTGTGAGTGAGTGTGTGTGTGTGTGTGTGTGTTTACTGTGAGAACCAGGCGTATAGAAGTGTGTCCAGATAATAATAAACAAAGCGTTTGAAACAAAGACACTTAAAACAAACCCACGAAACAAATGACTTCCCTTTTGGGGCCCAACAACATCCCTCCAAAAGTTCGCATGCCACTTTTGTCACACACGCGCGCACACTCTGCACTTCCCACGCACACACACGCGCACGAGGCAGGCCTATGCTCGCGCGCTCACTCCTCTCTCAGTCAGACGCTTCCTGTTTGCTCAGTTAGCAGCAGCAGCAGCGGAGAGCGGCGTTCCGCTCCGGGTTGACTCGAACTACTCGTCCGTGCCCAGGATGTGGCTTCTGCTCTGTCAGTCGCGGTGCGCGTGCTGAGTAAATGGCACGAGACTGGTGGCCGCGGCGAGTTTGGATTCTTTAACCCCCGCGGATGTAGCGATGGAGCTGGGACAGTGAACTGGAGGTGAGATGATGATGATGAAGGTGATGAGGGCTGCGCTTTGGTTTGAATGCACCTGTTCAGTTTTAGATGTTGTTCCGTCTGTCATTCTGGTTCATTTGCAACACTTCTGGACTCATAAATGGGTTTGAAAACGGTTTTTCTGACTTGTTCTGTTTTCTGTCTTAACTGGAAACACACACACACACACACACAGTTAAATTATGGAAACATCTGCTTTTGTTCTCTCTAACTCATTGACATTTTTATCACCAACAAGGAAGTAGGGATACAAGAGGGGCACGTGCTGTCTAATCTGCATCTTCACCTGATAGGAAGCAAAGTTTAAAGGGCTGCAGGTTCACCTAAACATTACTGGTTCTGTCATTTCTTCATGGTATTGAGCTGATTCTTGTGTTGAAGCTGAAACGGAGCTCTGGTTTTTGTGCAGCTCAGAATCTAGCAGTAAAGGAAACTCACAGGAAAATCTGTTATTGTGGGCATGGACTAGTGCTTGGTGGTGGTGAGCTCAGTGGCTGGGAAAGGTGCATTCATAATAATCCTAAAGCTTTTCAGTAGAGCTTAACACGCTTTTTAAACGAAACACACTTCATATCTGTCTGACTTTTAATAACCTTTAATCAGAAATGATTCTGCTCCTAATCTGTACACTGACTTTAATCTACAGGAATTATATTCCCAACTCTGTCAGATACATCAGCATCGTCATGTTTCCATGGTAACCCTGAAAAAGAATCATTGTGAAATACAAGGGAGCATTTAGATGTTAGATCAGGATGTTTAGTAGTAGCTTTGAGAACAACAGTTGTGCCATGTGTTTATCCAACTGTTCTCTATCATCTGATTATGTTGTATAGAGAAGAAGCATCAATTAGGCTTAATTTTTGGGGTCATATTTGGCCGCTTTTCAGGGCTCCTGGGTCATTGTGAGCCCCATCAAAGCTTCATATGCGACATAGAGGCTAAGGAACAGTTTCTAATTGATAAAAGCAACATTTCTGGGAGACTGACTCTAGAATAGATTAGACTCTAGATTTCTGAATGTGGTAGAAAACTATTTTCAGTGTTTATTTCTGTTTAACATGCACAGCTGCATCAGCCTCTCTAACAATGTCACTTGTATAATGTAGATGTATATCAGTTCCTATCATGTGCAAAAACAAGTAGCCTATGGGGTAGGTAGTGAGTGGAGAACTGACAGCAATCTATCCTGAGCAAGATGGAGGAGAAGCTGGGATAACAAACAGGATGTTTAGCATTACAAACTTTTTTTTCTCAGAAAGACAAATTTAAAATTGTGAAGTTCCCTCCTGCTCTTCCTGAACGATGACGGGAAGGGATTCTCTGAAAATCTTCAATTACACAATCAGTTTGAGCACATTCGCCTCCTTCTCTGTTGGGAAACAAAAGCTGATGGAGTGATGTTGAGTAAGACTTCAGATATGACAAAAAGCACCAAGCTGAACGGGGTGTCTGAGGGGGACTTAACGGTGTCTTTTGTTCACCACAGATCTCAGATATGAGGTTGTTGTGCGTATCTAGCAGAGGTGATGACATGATCCCAGCTCAGCTCGGCGTGATTCTCAGAAACGCTTCCTGTTTGTTTCTACAACTGTGATATCGGTGAGAACTCACCAGTTTTTGTGGTCAGCGCCTTTGTGAGCGTGTGTGAGACCTCGCCTGTAAACTACACACCTGTAAAGGAAAATGAACAAAGGACAGATACGTTTCACCATGGATCTGATGTCACGTGTCTTTCTGAAACTGGCTGCTGGTGTCCTCACCGTTTGTTGATGGATGCAACACGATGTTTGGTGTGTAAATGAGCGCGGAGCCGAACCAGACAGCAGGAGATCCACCTCCGGCTTCCTCCTGTTAGCTCAGTACTGCAGCACATGATATTTGCATTTAGATTTTCATGTGTTTATTGAGGAAGTGAGGACACTGAGGCTTTCTGTTTATTAGAAGACAAACACACTCTGTGTTTTAGGTGGTGTGTTTTCTGTCGACAGTCCTGAGTCTGGTGGAAACAGCAGAAACCTTTACATGAAATGGCTTTTTTTTATCTTTCATAACAAATGTTTTTCACCGTGAAACTAATGTCAAACAGAAGCTTTTAAAGGTCTCCAGAAAACAAAGGTGAGTTAACAGTCTTTCATTGATTCAGCGCTAACTGGGAAGATTATGGAGTGGCTCCATGAAAATTCCCACTGGTTTAAACTGAAGTAGGCCTGGGACGATAACAAATTTTGCTGGACGATATATTGTCCAACAAATTATTGACGATAAACGATATTATTGTCGACATTATCGAGACCAAAATAACCACTTATGTAATGTTAATATATCATAATAATGCAAGTACATCCTTTAAAATGCAACAATTAAACCTTTATTTAACATTGGAATGTCCAGAACCAGAACTTCTAAATAAATAAACAAAAACAGTAAAAATAAAATAATAAAGGACTCTCACTCTGTAAGAAAATATTGCACCAAAAACAATAAAATAGACCCCGTCTCTCCAAAACAATAAATACAGTGGCCTGAACCCTCTTGTCATCCAGCGTCTTTGGAGGCGAGAGACAAGGAAAACATACATGCAGGCACATGGCGATTTATTGAGGCTGGAAATATTATTGAGTTCATTTTCATCTATCGTACGATTAATTGACTTATTGATTATCGTCCCAGCCCTAAACTGAAGGAAGCATTTAATGACAGTAGAGCTTCGGGTGTTGAGCTGAGGTTATTTCCTAAACTGGTTTTAACCCACTGGAAAAGAGACAGGCTGGATGTGAATATCGAGACACTGGACTGAACGGAGATCTCCTCCTGCCTTGGTCTGTGGGAGCATATCTGGGAGCGCGATCACACTGCAACAATAGAGACGCACCTGCTTCCCCAGCAAGGCAGGGAAGTCGTCTTCCTGTAAGGAAGCAGTCGTTAATGGGATCAGTGGGAGAGGTGGGAAGCAGCCTGAGAGGAGATTGAAGAAGAGGAATAGAGGAGAGTTTGGAGGAGTGGTTCGGGTTGTCTGGGAATCGTCTCATTCTTAAAAAAAACAAAAACAGTTTAAGAGAAATTGAAGGTGAAGAAGCAGAGGGAGGTGGCAAATTAAAGGCAGGGTGTGTGTGGAGCTCTGATTTTAAAGAAAATATATAAGCTTCAGCTTCTAAACCTCTTAGAAACATGAAATATTAAAGCAGAAATCCAGATGTTGTTTTCCAGAGGGCACCATCTAGAGGGGGAAAAATGTATTGCACCTTAAGCCCCCCTCCATACTTCCATGAATATGGCTGGATGAAGCCTCTTGTTAGTGAACTTGCTCCTCTAGAGTGTGTCTGTGGCGGCTCGTCCATAGGGGGCGCTAGGGCGCCGCCCCACCAGTCTCACAGGAAGAGGAAGAAGAAGATAGGAATCACAAAATGTATTTAAAAAAACATCAAATTTAAACTAAACGATCTATACACCTTATGGGCTGTAAGTGCTGTGTGTAATCTACATTTAATTGTAGTTTAATAAAGTTCATACTTTTAACACGGCCGAAACGTCGACGTACTTCCTGTCACGTGTCCTCTCGCGGTCGCAGCAATCTTTACCATTGACTTAATACGGGCTAACTGGCGCATGCGCGCTGGATCCCCAATGACAAGGAATAGGAGAGCTGTTGGGCGCATATGGTTGGGATCGCAAGTAAACGGGGGGAGTCTGCTCAGATCAGGAGGAGGATGCTGATTGGTCAGCTCACCCAGCCCAGGCAGAACCGGAAATTTCTCCACAAGCTAGTTCACCGTCCTTTGTTGTTGTGGGGCTACTGCTAACGTTGACTATGGAGAAAAGATGGATTATTTTGACCAGCAAGGTAAGACAGAATTTAGCTTTTGACTTCATGAAAATAGCTTTGTTTTGCTTTTCACTTGCAGTCATTGGGTGGTGTTGAGGTAGAAAACGTGGATTCTATTATTTAAAAGAGCCTCTTCCTGTTTAGTGTGTGTGAGGTTTGCATATATTGGTGAATATGAAGCATGTTTTTGGAACAACTTTGTTGCTAACTTAGCAACAAAGTCCGTCGATTTCAAGTTGTGTGACGCATAAGAATGGTAATTTGGCGTTCCCTAGTGGTGATATGTGGTTAGCGCATCTGAAAAACTGACCTGCAAATAAAGAAAATAACGATCGTTTATATAGCGCCTCTCAAGATAAAAATCATTCACAAGAACTAAAAAAAATTCACCAGCCGCCACTGTGTGTGTGTGTGTGTGTGTGTGTGTATGTGTGTGTGTGTATATATATATATATATACACACACACACACACACACACACACATATATATA
>SSNS01000302.1:32408-169328 GCA_006937985.1 Aphyosemion australe | reverse complement strand
ACTGGCATTTGCTCAAGAACACCAGAATTGGCAAGTCCGCCACTGGCGCCCTGTACTTTTTACAGACGAGAGCAGGTTCACCCTGAGCACCTGTGATAGACGTGAAAGAGTCTGGAGAAGACAAGGAGAACGTTATGCTGCCTGCAACGTCGTTCAACATGACAGGTTTGGTGGTGGGTCAGTGATGGTCTGGGGAGGCATATCCATGGAGGGACGCACAGACCTCTACTGCCTAGGAAATGGTGCTCTGACTGCCATAAGGTATCCAGATGAAATCCTTGAACCCTTTGTCAGACCCTACGCTGATGCAGTAGGTCCTGGTTTTCTCCTAATGCACGACAATGCCCGGCCTCATGTGGCAAGAGTATGCAGGCAGTACCTGGAGGATGAAGGAATTGAAACAATTGAATGGCCTTCACGATCCCCTGACTTAAACCCAATAGAACATCTGTGGGACATTATGTTTCGGTCCATTAAGATGGCATCTGAAGCGCAGCTCGCTGCAGCTCTTTCCTCTGTTCTAAATGACTTGGACATGTCTTTAAAACCACAACAAGAGGAAGCGCTAAAAGCCTTTCTTCTAAAGAAAGATGTTTGTGCTGTGCTACCAACTGGATTTGGAAAAAGTTTCGTACACCAGCTGGCTCTGCTTGTTTTGCCAGGAAAATGGGGATGTTCAAACCCTGTTGTGGTCGTGGTGTCACCTTTACTTGCGCTAACGGAGCAACAAGTAAAAGAAGCTGGAAAGCTGGGCTTAACTGCAGTGCAGCTCGGCGTGAACAATGAGAAGGAGATCGTTAGCAGCGCTCCTCAAACCCTATAACCCGCACATCTGTCGAAAACTGTCCTGTCTCGTAGGTTTCGTTTGAATATTAATACAGAATTGGTTATAACTCCTTGGACTCTTAAGTTTTTACTACAAAGACAACTATCATTCACGTGTACGCCAGACGCCATCTTTGACTACAGCTAAAAAACTACAGCGATACAGTCGTCATTTCCGCCTTTTTTTTGATTGGTTATTCTTGAGCTGGCTAGTCCCGCCCCTCATGGTGCTCGCTGCCTCTGAGTATCCAGACTCGTCCTCTGTGTAGAGTAGGCAGAGGGAGAACTCCGGATTGCAGCTTTAAACATGCTGATGTCTGGTAAAATGTGTCTTTAAGGTGATCAGTGCCAGAATGTGCAGCGCTGCAGGTTTAGGAGCAGCTTGTTGTTGTTTGACCTCTGAGAGAGGTAACGTATAAAAAGTGGAAGTGATCTTGTTGACTCGTAGGGATACGCTGCGTACATCCTCTTATGAAACAGCACAGACTCATGCATCTGCAGCGCGAGCTGCAAATGGATGTAAACAACCTTGTGATGTTTCTCCCTCTGATTGGCTGAGTTTTGACATCAACAACGAAGAGACGGGACGTTTTAGCAGTGACACTAATCAAATGTGTTTTATTTGACTCCTGGGCAGAGAGATATCACTTTCACTGCACAGCGCGGGGATTTCACCTCATTTTATTATCTTTACATGTCCTCGGTGAACTCCCCCCCCCCCTGCCTGAATGCAGGAGTCAACACAACTGTAACTTATTAGTTCCTTCCAGCCTCGCCGGGCTCCTGTCCAACTCTGACAATGACCGGCGAGCTCGCAGCAGAAGTGTCCACCATGCTGGCCTCTGAAGGTGCTGCTCAGTGCCATCCGGACACCTTTCAGACACAATACAGCCCTGCTTGTGTTATTTACATCTGCAGCTGACTGTATTGTTGATGAACAGTAACTATAGGAAGAGAAGTGCGGTGGGATAATGTAGTTTCATTCTTACAGCCCTCTTGAACCTGACTTCCTGTCCCACTTCTGTAATAAGGTGGATGGCTTGGACTTGCTGTGTGTGTGTGTGTGTGTGTGTGTGTGTGTGTGTGTGTGTGTGTGTGTGTGTGTGTGTGTGTGTGTGTGTGTGTGTGTAGACTCTAGATGTTTATTTGGGAGGAGTATTAGCTGTGGGAGTGTATATTCTTGTCTGGGATAAATAGAGACAGGATTGATGAGCTAACGGTTAGTCTAATATATTTCTTTCATCCTAAAATGATCCAGATCTCCAAAACTTCACTGTTGTTATTGTGTTATTTTTATCACATGATTTTAGGTGTTGCTTTACTCATGTTAGCCATTTTCAGCTCATTGATGTGGTTGAAACAGACCAACATTTAAAGGCTTTAATAAAATCCTGCAGGACCTGACCCCTGGGTGCCTCTGGGGGTGCTACATACTGCAGCTGTTGGTGATATTTACACCTTTAAATATGCAGAAAAACACTTAAATAAGCATGCAATGCAAAAATGAGTCATGCACTGGTTAATGAAACAATGTTGCATGTCAATATGTGCATTTGGAGAGGTTTTTATCTATGATAAGATCATGTTTAGCGGTTTCATACAGGAATACTCATTTACACATTAGTCCACAGCATGAGATTTGGTGGTTTCAGAATGTGATGTTGGTACACCATTTTATCATTATCTTAGGTAGACTACATCTGTCTTTTAAAATTACATGATGCCTTTGCGGAGCTGTCAAACCCAACCAGACAGCTTAAAGTGAGTTTGTAGAGGTTTGTTAGAATGAGTTAGAAAATGTTTCTGGTTTTGTTAGTTTTGTAACAGGCTGCAGTTTCTAGCACTGTTGCCTTGCATCAAGAAGGTTGCAGGCTCTATTACCAGCTGCAGCCTTTCTGCGCGGCGTTAGCATGTTCTCCTCTCGCAGGTTTGGATACTCCAGCTTCCTCCCACAGACCTGAAACATGCATGTTAGATTTAAGGGACACTCTACATTGTCCCTAGGTGAGTGTGTGACTGGTTGTTTGTCTCTGTGTGTCCCTGTGATGGACTGAAGACCTGTCCATAGTGTCCCCCATGTCCTGCCAGGTGACCGTTGGGGACAGAGACCAGCTCCCTGCAACGCTACTGAGGACGTAGCGGTTTAGATGATGAGAGTGAAGGAAGAAAATTTGTCAATCCATTGTGACATCACAGAACTGGAGCTTCACCAGGAAACTTCACTGTCAAGCCGACTGCACACTGGAAGCATCAGCAGCGCGGAACGGCAGTGGAACGTTGCTGCTTCAAATAGAATCCATTATAGTCTATGGGGGCGACACAAACCAGCCGCGACGCAGCAATTTCCAGATGCGTCCCAGAAGCGGCACGCTGCGCCGCGCTGCTAGAGATAGGATTAGTTCTATTTTTGCAGCGTGCCGCTTCTGGGATGCGTCAATTTCCGCAGTTAACATAGGGCTAGACAGGAAATCACACTCGGTTTAATGCCCGGTAATTTTCAAAATAAAAGTCTATTGCCGCGATGTGATTTCATATCTATGTAGATTACGTCTATACGTGACCTCACGACTTATTTACTTACTGCATCGTTAGAGAAGTGCAGTGGTGTGTTTTTCATGGCTTTAATCCTGGCAGTGGAGAGGAACAACATTATATATGACATCAAACAGCGATGTCAAACGTGAGTTCCTTCTATTTGGTTTAATGGCGGATGGCATAAGCAAACCGTGACCTTTGAAGTCTCGAGGGATTATGTGATCTCGCGAGTCAAGCGAGGAACGCGGTGGTGAAGCTGCTCCGCGGCTGAGATTCACCCGGTGTTCACTGGCAAGCAGTGAAAATCGCAAGTAAACTGTTCCGCTGCCGCTCCACGACGCTGATGCTTCCAGTGTGCAGCAGGGGTGGGTTCCAGTGATGAATTATTATTACATCATGAAGCTTCTAATATCATGTTGAAGTTAAAACAGTTTTACATTTTCTGCCCGGTTATTGTGACACCAGAACATTTGGATTTCTAAAATAAACACGTCTGTTCCATATTTCTGAGGCTGAGTCCTGTTTTGTGTTTACATCTGACCTGTTACGGAGTTTAGATGAAACCCAGGAGAGCCGAGCTGATAGGAGGCAAACAGCTGTTTCATAGGAGGGTTTATTGGCTGGAGAATTTTGATTTTCTATGAAGATTTATGACAAAATTGCTTCAAGAAAATAAAAACTGAACCCAGTTTATCTTTATACAGTTAAACTGAATTTCTACAATTTTCATGCAGAGTCTAGCCAGTACCTTTAAAGGATTTGATCAGACAGGATGTTCAGCACTTACCTCTCTCTCTGTGCGTGTGTGCGTGTGCATGCGTGTGTGTGCGTGTGTGTGGGTGTGTAAAGAGCGAGTGAGTAATCCGTGGATACTTTTCTCCCGTCAGCCACCATTTTTGTTCGACTTTCATGTAAATTGGGGAATTTGTCGTGCTGTCAGGGGAAATTCTGAGAACACGTAATGCCACAGTTGTTTTTAACGTGACAACTCATGTGTGTGTGTCTTGTTTTCACGCTATCACATCTGATTAAACAAAAACAACTATCTGGTTCTTTATGACGTGGTTAAGCAAAGCTTTATTTGACTGTTAAGAAGCTTTTTAGATGATCCTCTGAACATTTGAAACCAGCTCACAGCTTATTTAGTTTGACTGTATAAACGAATAGTGAGATTATATTATTATTATATTATTATTATATAAGAAATGTTTAAATGATGCATTTAAAAAAGTATTTTCACGGCGTGAGTCTGCTATCCGCTAGCTTAGTTAGCATTAGCCAATCTGCCCGTAGCTGCGCGTTTGATCCCAAACTTTGGACCGTTTCTGCTGGTTCCTCTGTTTTTCTCCACAGCACCTAGATTACCACATTGTGCGCCAGTAAAAAGCATCTTCCTTACACAAAAACAAATAACTTACATTTGTTAAGGCTCCGGTTACGTGTATTTTCTTTTCAGTACCGGCTTTGCAACAACGCTTTCACGTTATTTATTTTTTTAAGCATCGACGTTCATTAATCGATTCTGAATCCTCACGTGAAGCTTTGCGATGCATCGCCACATCGATGAAATGCACCCACCCCTAGTAATCAGTAACCCATTAAGAGGAAATGTATCAAAAGAAGACAACTGTAAAACGTCCAGCTCCCTTTGTGACCGATCTATCTATCTATCTATCTATCTATCTATCTATCTATCTATCTATCTATCTATCTATCTATCTATCTATCTATCTATCTATCTATCTATCTATCTATCTATCTGGGCTGCACAATATATCGCAAATTTATCGTTATCGCAATATCAGCAATGCGCAATAGGCATATCGCGAAGAACAGAAAAATATCACAATTAATGGTCATCTCAGATTTTTGCTACACATAATGCATTTTGTCAATCAAATGGAAGCATGAAGTTTTTGACTAATCAAATTGAGCCTTCAGCCATTTGGCCAATCGGTTGGGTTCTTATAGGTTAGATGCCTTGGTGCCTAGGTGGACGGCTCTTCATTTGGATGGCTAGCAAACACCTGAGTTAGCTTAGAGAGCGTCACAATGACTGAGGGTGAGACGTGTGCGGAAAATGTTAGCGAGAAATAACTCATAATTCAAACAGCATGACTATTATTTCAAATTGTGTTCAACAAATACAAGATTTAAGTATTTGTTCATTTATCGCTAGTAATATCGATATCGCAATATTAAGCACTGTTATCGCATATCGCAAGTTTTCCTAATATCGTGCAGCCCTACTATCCATCCATCCATCCATCCATCCATCCATCCATCCATCCATCCATCCATCCATCCATCCATCCATCCATCCATCCATCCATCCATCCATCCATCCAATCCTTCTCTTTTGACTAAAATCAGATGTTTTGATGTTTGTTTTTTGAAAAACTTCATCTCCAACCCTTGCAGGTCAGAGGTCATTTGGATCAATCCCAGAATCTGAAGTCCAGCAACTCCACTGACCGACTGCTGGAGTTAAACTTCGTGTGTTGCGGCGATAATGAACTCTAAAAGTTTCTACTTCTGCCTCATGACTGGAAATAAAAAATTCAAGAAAGAATAACGAGATAAATGGATCCATTTTCTTCAAAAGTGACCTAAACAGTTGAGTTTGGTTCCTCCTGAGCCACACAGATTTATTTACACAACTTTCCCTCCGTACACAGACAGGCACAGAGCCAGCTCTCTTCACTAGCTGCTGCTTCACTTCTCATGTTAAACAGGACTGATTAGGAACATCTTTTATTTTGAAAGATAAAAAACTGATGAATTTGATTTTGTGTTTGATTAGACAGAGCCAGGAACGCTTCACTGACACTTCTGTTTGAGGTGATTTATGTAACGGATCTAATAGCAGTTACCCAGTTCCCCTCAAAAGCACCGGTGCAGTTTTCAGGGGATTTTATAGCTCATGATGCAGAAGGGGCCACCGGACCGTTCTGATCAGATACACTTCTGTTTTCACCGAGCTGCTTTCCACTCCTTCAGCTTCTTAAATGATACGTCTGAAACCCCAACTCTCTTCTTCCCACTAAAGCTGTTTGTGCTTTCAGAGATGAGCGCAATTTAGAAATCAGTGAGGAGACGTGCTCATAACAGAACTGAAACAGCTCGCCACACCTGGGTTTTCCTCAGTTGGTGCATGAAAAACAGCCAAGTGCCCCATGAACTGAAAGTTAAAGGGCAAAGAATAAAAGAAGCAAAGCTGAGAACATTTAGAAGATAATCATACTGGAACTACCGAAGGTTTTTGCTCTAGTTTTTATTAAAGTCTGCTGCTGATGGTTTAGATGTCACTATGGGCTGTTTGAGGTTCAGCTGGTGGTCGTTAGACTTGCGCTGAGCTCTATGTGGCTTCAGCAGCAGCTCAACACAAGTAAATGAGTTTTTTTCTCTCACTCAAACCATAAAGAGAAGTTTCTCTCATCTGGGCCTCATTTTCATACCTACTGATCTGTTTATGTAAAACCGAAGTGATGGCTCAGCCCAGTGTCTGAAAACAGAGGAACGTGTGTGTGTGTGTGTGTGTGTGTGTGTGTGTGTGTGTGTGTGTGTGTGTGTGTGTGTGTACATGAATACAGTCATGCCTTCTACAGAAGACACGATTGGGCATGGCCTTGTGTGTTTGGGTGATTAATATTGGCCCTCCTTCCTGCTTCTCCTCAGGACCTGAGCCGTGAAGATGCAGCACACCACATGCACAGAGGACCGGATCCAGCACGCCCTGGACCGGTGTTTGGACGGGCTGAGACAAAGCCCCATGGCGGCGCACTCCTGGAATGGTAAGATCTGGATCCATCCTATTTAAGCTGTGTGTGTGTGTGTGTGTGTGTGTTGAAGTCAACAAGAAAAGTCTTGTTAGGCTGAATATTTAGCAATAAATAATATTTTTTACAGTTTAGTCCAGTCTGACCAGGTGCTGTAGCTAAACTTGGGGAATGAAACCGGAGTTTTTCCTGTCTGTGCAGAAAAAACAGGAGAATGTGACCAAATTCTTTCTCTGCACAAGTCCAACAAAACACCTCCCTTTAACCTTTTTATTACCTAAAGCTCTTCTAATAAGAACTTTATTTCTTCAGTCTCTGATTTAGTTTTTTCTAAATCAGTGAAGTTAAATGAATGGTGCATAATAAATAATAAACGACTGCTCATGAACAGAAACATTTTACATTAACAGCGTCTGACTGAATGGCCAAAGGAAACATGTCTTTACAAATGTTCATCTGAATGCCTTAAAGCTCTTTAATGACAAAAATTGATCAAGTATTAATGACTTGATTAATAGACCTGAATTAATGCAGGTTTGTGGAGAAAATAATTATTAAGAAAATAGACAAAATAAATGTTAAAGTGACTTTTATTAAAGGAGACATTTTATTGCTAACCCTAACCCAAAACTCATGCATCCTTTTGTGCTGCCATGTGGGCCTCTACTGCCTCTAGACACTCCACATGTTAAAGAACTTGTCCATCCGTTCTCCATCAGTTTGTTTTTAGGAATTATATAATGTTTCAAAAAAGAAAGAAAGAAATTGGAATAGAACCACCTCTCACGTACAAAAGAGCGCTGCTGCTGGAGAAGCAGCGGATCTCCTCAGAGCCCCTCCCAGATATCGGAGCTTCTCAGCTTATAGCAGCCTGAGCGATGGAGGAGTGGGCGTGGCCAGCTTGTTTTCCTAAAGTGACAGAGCCATGAAAAGGCTCAATCTGGAAGGTACCGAAACTGTCATGAATAAAACAGCTGAAATGGTTTTATTTAGGACTAATTATAACTTCATGAACACGTTCGGTATCGACCACAGAATTATTATGACTTAAGAGAAAAAGTCACGACATGTCTTCTTTTTTTACAAGTGTGAGAATGACTGAAAGAACGCGAGGAAGGTGTTCTTATTATTTTGTTAACTGAAGCGAGCCACCTTTATGTTTCAAACTAAGATCGTCTCATGTTGAGAAGTGTTGGAGTCGTTTTGTTGAAATCTCAAGAAGAGCGTTAACGGTTTTGGGCTCGACACACGGGAGGCGACATCGCCTCCATTCATTTTCAATGAGACAAGCGTGACAAAGCGATAATCACGGGGCTCCCTCCTGCTGAGCGACACGCGGAAACATGCATGTGTCGTGCACAGGCGAGCCAGCAACGCAATCCCAGAAAGTTGAGAAAATTTCAACTTTTCACCGCTGTCAAGGACCAATCAGCAGAGGTCTCATTGACTGACCAATGAGCAGACAGGATACTTCTCAGAACATCAAACATGCAGGAAAAGTTAATACTTTTATTATTTTATACAGTAAAGTCAGAAGTAAGACTTCACTTAACTCTAGCAGAACCCTGTGAGACTTCATATCTCATATCTTCATAACTGCTTTAATAACCCAAAATTCCCTCCAACCTGACGGCCAATCAAAACAACGGAAGACTCGCTAATCGCCCTGGAACCGAGCGAGTCGCTGGCTTTTGCCGCTGCCGCATGTCGCCTCCCGTGTGTCAGGTTATCAAAGAGATGGCGATGAGCTTCGCTGATCGCGGTCGCTTGTCACCTCCCGTGTGTCGAGCCCACTAGTCTCTCACCATATTACCAGATCTGTTTATCTTCTCTGTGTCTCTGCTGCTACCAAATGAAATTACAGCTCAGTTAAAGTGACCGAGTTGTGGCTGTTTTTGTGTTTAATGAGGTCACTTTGCAATATGGTTGACTATTCAAGGGCTCATGGGAACAGATTTGATTCCAATAGTTTGTGGCAAATTTTGCACAAACTCTTAACACAGCTGGGGTGGCTCTCTGCCACTCCAAAACCAAATTTTAACTCAGCATCTACAAAAGGGACCAAGTTGTTGCCTTCTTTGTGTTTTCTGTCTGTGACAGCCATCTTGGGAAAGAAGATTAGCCTTTCTGAACTGGTTCCACCAGTGTGTATCCTGCTTTGATGAACTGAAACAGCTGCAATTATATATAAATATCTGCATTTGTTTAAATAAGTGCAAAATATGTTTCACTTGGAACTCTGTTGCTTGGTTTCTCAGAATGTAAAAGGCAACATGTTTTCTTGGTACTGTCTACCCCGTTAGAGGAACTGTTTGCTGTTTTTAACTTGCAGTGGTTTGTTGGTGGTATCTCAGCAACATCACGGCGTGTCAGACCTGGAACTAGCACATGCTTCATGTGCACATGGAGGTGGCTGAGCCTGTTGTTGGTGACTCTTGCTTTCAGACCGGGGGAGCGTATTATTGGGTGTTGGAGGAAGTTGTGTGAATAAGACAGCTGGGAGGAAGTGGTGGCAAAGACCACAGCGCGTAGAGAGAGGCATCATGAGGCAGGAGTAACAGCGCTGCAGGGCGTACAAAAACATATAAAATAGGGCGGAAGTTCGGATCAACAAGAGCTCAGACTTCAACCGATACCACCCAGAACCACACACACACACAGGGATAGAGGAGCGCTCTGGGTTGTTAGTCTTATAGACTCTGATATCTGGTTTTAGCATCATTTTCTTGTTTCTTCACAGCTATATCCCAGAGATCCATTCATGGATGTGATTAAACCGTTGTTAGAAATTCTCTTAAGTGCTGATTTGACCAACTCAGAGTTTGTTTTGCTCTGTTATGTCATGAATATGTTATCGTGATGCAAATATTTTCTTGTTAATGGAGAGTGAGATACTCTCCCTAGGTACAGATAGCTTCATTAAGATACAGCAGCCACTGTTTCCTAAAACATATTTCCGTGTAACACCTGCTGATGTGTCCTTCCTAGGAAGCTGAGCTCTATAGATAAAGGCTCTGTAGCAATAGAGGGATGACATGAAAACCAGGGTACTTTTACCTCTCACTTGTTTTTGTGTCAGATCAGTGTGGTTTGAAATGGGGTAGTGATGGTTGTTTTTTTTGTTTACCTCAACTTTCTTTTTCAGACTGGTAAACAAAATCAGAGGTTGGGTAATGCTGTTCAGTAACGTGCCTCAAGATTTTTATTATTTAAAAAATCTGAAGGTTGGGACACAGTCCTGATAATCTAAGGGTTTATTCATCGCTGTGGCACTTCCAAACTTCTTAAGGGCTCAACCTCAACCACCAGAAAGGCTTTCTGCCATATTCATACGTACACAGAAGGTGATAAAACACAAGTGCAGCTAAGGATGCTAAAGTCCTGTTATGTTTTTTTATGAATTTGTACTCGTAGTAGAACTTATAACTATTAGGTGTTTGGAGAAAGTGTTTCATAGACGTTTACCTAAATTTGTGTTTTGTAATGTTTTTTATTTTCTGAGGACAAATCATTCTACACATCGACACGCTGCAAGGTTTTTGCTGAATTCTTGTGTCTCTTCTGTTTATGTGTTTTCCTTTAGAATAGTTAGCTAAAAGTGAAGCTAGCGCCAACTTACGCCCCATCTTCTCTGATAAGAAATACTAATAGTTGTTTGGGTCATCACATATTTTGTTGTGGTTCTGGCAGGTCGTGTGTTAAAAAAGAGTTTTGCTAAATAACAGAAACTGTTTAGATGTTGTCCTAATATTTAATGTATTGCAGCAGACCTCTTCACCTCAGCTCACTATAACACATTCCTGCCATCTGTCCCACCTCACACAGAAGTGGTCTCATTTATAATAAATGTCATTTTTATAGTGTGGAAAAACATTCTGATTGTTAAGAAAATGACAGATTTGCTCGATCACATCCAGAACAAATGTCACTTTTAGCCTTTTATGGTAAAATACATTTTTAAAGACCAGTTTTGTGATTCTGTGTGCATTTCTATCTGGTGGAAATCCTAAGGCTCTTGGCATAGACTTGGTTGGTTCGTTTCAGGATATGAGACATGAGTAAGTAAATAGATGAGAGCCCAGAAGTGAGCCTTATGCCTAATTTATACTTCTCCGTCCGCGTCGGTACGGAGACACGCAGCGCCATTTTGCGTCGGTGCAAGGACTCTCCAACAGGCCAGCAGAGGGTGACGGAGACATGCCCTCTTTTTTAACTGTTCGTCACGTAGAGCGCAAGCTTGTGATTGGCCAGGACGCCGCTTCCTTTAAATACGTCAACAGCACCGCCACTGCCGACTCAAAAAATAATATCTAGCGGCAGACACGGAGCAGATTGAAGAACAGCTTGCGGAAAAAGACCAAAAATATTAAAGTTTATTCATCCGTGACTGAAGGAGCACAAAGATACAGAGCAAGCTTTTTATTCGTGGATGGAAATTATGGGAAACGTGGGTTTAGAGGTCCCGATCGCATGAAGAGGTGGAGGAGAATGAGGAACAAGTTCGTCCGTGTTAAAAAGTCTCTAAAATACATTAAAACAATGTAAACACAGTAGTGAATACACTATCGTGGACCAGATACGTGACTGTAATGGTGGCAGGATACCTCAGAAAAGCGCTACACCCTCCGTTGTCCTGGCGGGGAATTGCTTTGCAACTCTCCCCAGGTGACGGAGAAGTCTCAAGGGAAAACATCTCCATCAATGAGTGTGTGACTCCACACTCGAGCTGACGGAGAAGTATAAACTAGGCTTTAGGGAGAACCAGAAGACAGAGAATCAACAAGATCAACTGAAGACATCATGAAACATCTTTTCAAAACAAGTCCAGTTGTCTTTGTTTGAACCAGTATAGTCTTAGACCTCTTAATCCACCATCATCAGTTGGTTTATGGTTCTGTCTTAGGTTTATTCAGTTGATTCTGTGACTTGTGGTGCTTCCCAGGGTTCACTTCTCGGCCCCCTATCTTTTGCAACCCTCTTTCTTTGGTTTTTTACTGTAGGGAATAATATCTTTGAAATATTTGAGTAACCTTTTCCATTTGTCACATTAAGCAGACTGAATCAGTTTTTGTTCTATTTCAGTGCTGATGTGCTCGGCGGGTCAGTCAATGAACCGATGGAGCTTGGAGGAGCTGGTGAAGAGAGACCCTGAGAACTTCCTCATCCTTATGCAGCAGATCATCAGGAAAACCAAAGAGGTGAACTTTCTCAAAGACGTGACGCTGTGGAGGATTCGATGAATTCTAACGGCCGTGTGTGTTCTTTCATGTGTGAGTTCAGGTCCAGGAACAGTGTCAGTACGAGCTGGTGGTTCCCCTCGCTGTCATGTTCACCTCCACCCTGCTGCAGGTACGGGGTGTCCACATCCCAACATGACCTCAACACCTGATTCAACACCGCATTTAAGAAAATGTTCTGTTCAGAATGTTGCTTATTACAGTTCCTCATTTCAAACCACAGCGACGTCAGATTGAGGTGTCAGTTACAAAAACTCTCCTGTGGGTCATTCCAGTGGAGTAAAATCAATCTTGTAACAATATTCAAAGATTATGTCATTAAAAAGCCTCCAAGTGAGTAAATGGACGTTGATTAGAACGCCATCAAGTAGTGGGAATCCTTTGACACTCACTGAGGGTCATATTCCTTTTGGTTTCTGGAGGGTTTTTTTTCAGTAGGAAATAAAAACACCATATCTGTGAGATTGTCTTACAGCTGATTGTTTAAAATGTTGCAATAAGACAACAAAGAAATATCCTCACATCATCCATAATGTGATAAATGACACACGAGTACAAGCCTCATTAAGACACTAATGCTACTTAATGATGCTAATGAGTGTCATTCATCACAGTCCTGATCCCTCACAACACTTCTTCTCCCTTTTCCCATCAGAGGTTTCTTGTTTTTGTCACTTTGAAATGTTTCACATCAACAAACAATTTTATCATCAGACAAAGAGAAGCTCAGTAAATACAGAATGCAGGATTTCCTTTCTTAAGGGAACAAAGCCATCCAAACAAACGTGAAAAAGTCAACGATCACTAAAGCTAATAACTGGTTGTAACTCTCTTGGCAGTAACAACTGATAACTGGTAATACGTGTCTCCCATCACTGTGGAGGAGTTTTGTCCGACTCCCACTCTTCTATACAGAATTGTTTTATTTCAGCCACATCAAAGGGTTTTCTAGCATGAACGACCTGTTTAGGGTCAAAGGTCAGATGTTCGCCTACAGGACGTTCTGCTAGAACATCAGTTATACCAAGGGTTCCAGCAGGTCCTGAAGCAGCAGAGCAGCCCCAGACCATCACACTACCACCACCGCGTCTGAGTGCTGCTATGACGTTATTCTGAAGAGCGTTGGTGTCCACACAGGGTCAGGTTGTTCGTTTCCCATAAATGAAATCATCATTAGAAAAACCTTTTTGTATTTACTCAGGTTTTCTTTGTTGATGATGAAATGTGTTCTCTGAACTAAAACATTACAAGTGAAACAAAAACAGGGCAAATACTTCAGCACTTAATACCAGCATATGTGTTGTATAATCAGAGCACTTTTACTACTGTCTGAATGAAATCGATCTAAAAATACCCTCATCCAGGTGTTGGCTTGTGTTCTGTTTTCAGACTCCGTACTGTCCTCAGAGCTCAGAGATCCTAGAGGAAGCCATTGAGGTGTTTTACACCTTCCTCACATGGCCCGAGCCTTACTGCGGTGTGTGCAAGGAGCTCCTCTCCACACTACAGCTGGAGATCAAAGCTCCAGGTAAATATGCATTCATTTCTCTCTCTGTGATTTCAATGGAAGCACATTTGCAGTATGTTGTGGCACCCCCTCTAGTGGCAGGTTGTACAAATGCATTTAGGGTGATGGAGTTCAGTGGCAGGATGATGGTGATGAGACTTTCAGGTGTTGTTGGTACTTCTTCATTCTATGATGAGGATGTATGAAAGCGGACATAATTAAAGCCCAAACAGAACAAAAATCAGGAACTGGTAGCAGAGAAATTGTCATAGGAAATTGTTTGAATGTACCAATGAATGAAATTATTAGAACAAATGAATGAACCTGTACTAAACTGTGTAGGGAGGATTCAGATGCAGCTACCTTGATTTTTATTAAATTCAGATCACATTTTTTGTTGGTCTGTTTTTGGGTTTGTGCTTTACACACACACACACACACACACACACACACACACACACACACACACACTTTATTGGGTACACCTTGCTAGTACTGGGTTGGACCCCCTTTTGCTTTCAGAACTGCCTTAATCCTTCATGGCATAGATTCAACAAGCTACTGGAAACATTCCTCAGAGATTTTGGTCCATATTGACCTGATAGCATCACGCAGTTGCTGCAGATTTGTTGGCTGCACATCCATGATGAATCTCCCGTTCCACCACATCCCAAAGGTGCTCTATTGGATTGAGATCTGGTGACTGTGGAGGCCGTTTGAGTCAAGTGAACTCATTGTCATGTTCAAGAAACCAGTCTGAGATGATTCCAGCTTTATGACATGGAGCATTATCCTGCTGGAAGTAGCATCAGAAGATGGGTACACTGTGGTCATAAAGGGATGGACATGGTCAGCAACAATACTCAGGTAGGCTGTGGCGTTGCAACGATAATCAATTAGTACTAAGAGGCCCAAAGTGTGCCAAGAAAATGTCCCCCACACCAGTACACCACCACCACCACCCTGAACCATTGATACAAGGCAGGATGGATCCATGCTTTCATGTTGTTGATGCCAAATCCTGACCCTACCATCTGAATGTTGCAGCAGAAATCGAGACTCATCAGACCAGGCAGCATTTTTCAAATCTCCTTTTGTCCAGTTTTGGTGAGCCTGTGTGAATTGTAGCCTCAGTTTCCTGTTCTTAGCTGACAGGAGTGGCACGCGGTGTGGTGTTCTACTGCTGGAGCCCATCTGCCTCAAGGTTCCACTTGTTGTGTGTTCAGAGATGCTCTTCTGCAGACCTTGGTTGAAACGAGTGGTTATTTGAGTTACTGTTGCCTTTCTATCAGCTCCAACCAGTCTGACCATTCTCCACTGACCTCTGGCATCAACAAGGCATTTTTGCCCACAGAACTGGATGTTTTCCCTTTTTCAGACCATTCTCTGTAAACCCTAGAGATGGTTGTGCGTGACAATCCCAGAAGATCAGCAGTTTCTGAAATACTCAGACCAGCCCGTCTGGCACGAGCAACCATGCCACGTTCAAAGTCACTTAAATCACCTTTCTTCCCCGTTCTGAGGCTCGGTTTGAACTGCAGCAGATCATCTTGACCATGTCAACATGCCTAAATGCATTGAGTTGCCACCATGTGATTGGCTGAGTAGTAATTTTTGTCAACATGCAGTTGGACAGGTGTACCCAATAAAGTGGCCTGTGTGTTTATATAATTTTATCTGATCTATGTTTTAACACTGTTTTGTATTTCTGCGTTTTTTGCAGGAATTTCCTTCCAGAGGCTGGTTAGAGAAGAACAGGGCCTAAACATCCCCAAGCAAAGCTCAAAAACCATGTAAGCCCATAATAATACCCAACAGCATACACGTTTACTAATGACAGGGAAGCTGTAGAGGGTGCTGGAAATGTGTTAATGTCTGCACAAAGTGTAATGTTTATGAAATGATGGGAATTTTCCTTCAGTGTTAGGTTAGTTTCATAAAAGTTTCTAAAAGTGACCTCTGAATATGTTTGTGTAATAAAATCCTCCTGCTGTGAGCTGGTCAGAAATAAACAAGACCATCTATTTTCAGTCCAGTTCAGAATAAAAGTCAGTTTTGCACCTGTTTTTCTGTTAAAAGTAGCACAAATAGCACTCCCGTAACTGCGGTTTACCATGAGTTTTTCTGATCTGATGTAATACATGTTCAATGTGAAAAAATAACAGCTGCTTGTGACTTTTTAAGCCATATTTGCTTGTGGTTAGCTCTCATCAGCACTGGAAAATCCCTTCTCATGCCCCTTTTCTAATACTCACATCCTCCTGATAAAAATGGTGTGAATCTATGATGATGATCTATTTTCAGTCCAGCCTCTCAGCTTCCTGCGTGTGTCACTTTCTCCATATACACTCACTCATCCTGTCTTCTACCTCCAGGACTGTGTTGCTGATGAATCCAGGTGAGGTTCCTGCTGACTTTCTCTCTGTGGCCGAGCAGCTCAGCCGCATTCAGCACTCGCAGAGAGACACCTACATCACGCTCATTAAGCACGCCTTCCAGTCCACGTTGGGCACCAAGTATCCTCTTCAGAGCATCCACAAGGTCCTGCAGGTGCGTTCAGAAAGATGGGAACACTGTGGTTGTCTGGAATTAAGTAAACAAAAATAGAAGGTCTTTCATTTTGTTAAAGACCAATTTCACTGAGAAACAGTTTTCTACTTGTTATTTTTGGAATACATCAGTCACTCTAATAGGGCTTTCACATCTGGGTCGGCCTGGCCAGCTGAAGTTCACGCCTACCTATAGAGGGAGCCTCCGATTGAGGGATAGAGTCAGCCAGCAGCGTCCATCTATTTGCTAAATGTGTAAAAAAGGAAATTCTTTACATCTGTTGGTAGCTTTTAAAAACAATCATATGTATGTTGGGTTTGGGTTAACCTAACCCTAACCCTAAACCCTAACCCTAACCCACACTATGTAAAAAAACATGGCGGATGCGATATGCAGTATGTAAGAACTAGCCTGGGGGAAGAAGCTGTTTTTGTGGCAGCTAGCTCTGGTCTGCAGACCAGAAGCTAACCAGTTGTTTATTATGTTCGTTGCTTCATTCCTTTCACAGCTAAAAAGTGAAAACGAAGTGGAGAAGATCTTTTCTTCTGTGAGTGAGATCTTGGAGGCCGCTGCCGTGATGAGTGACCCGATAAACGCTCGCAATCACGTCGTCCAGAATCTGGAGGGTTTGAGGGACAGGCTGAAAATCCCTTCATCCAATGGGAGGAGGTCTGATGGTGAGAAGGCTCTTTGGTTAAATGAAGATATTTTATTTGAACTGTGCATGACTGAAGTTTGTTATGTTGTTTCTCAGAAATGCTTCAGACCTTACCTTTACCTACCGCCAAAAGCTACATGTTTCACTGGGAAAAGGACAACTTTGGTAAGAGATGCAGCTTAATATTGTATTAGGGCTGGGCGATATGGCCTAACATCAACATCACGGT
Organism: Aphyosemion australe; assembly: GCA_006937985.1. NCBI lineage: Eukaryota > Metazoa > Chordata > Actinopteri > Cyprinodontiformes > Nothobranchiidae > Aphyosemion > Aphyosemion australe. The sequence continues at coordinate 152,008 of SSNS01000302.1, read as the reverse complement.
ATGTTGAGGAGTTCACCTCGATAACGATAACTAGACGATAACTGCATGTATGCTCAAAAACAAAAGTTGTCCACTAGATGGCGCTGTCATGTGTATTATGTCATGTTGTCATGTGACTCGAGGTGGTACAGCTTCTTAAAGGGACATGAACGTCACCAACCTACACACCTCTTTTCATTCTTTTATTATCGAATTTATTGACATGAGAAAAATGATATTGATCAGAGTCAGAATCTTCGATAACGATAAATTTTCGATTTATCGCCCAGCCCTATACTGTATTTATTCAGACTAGATTACATTTTGACTTAACTCGGGGCTAATTTCTGTTTTCCTATTAATATTTGGACACACACAGATGTTCTCAACACCCTTTTGGAGCATGAACCTGATGATTTCTTCACGAATCAGTTTGATGATGATGACGACGTGACAAAGAATGATGTGGATGAAGAGGAAGAAAAAGAGGGCCATGGTGGCCATGGCGATGTCTCCTCTTTAAACATCACTGATGACTTCAGTGGCAATCATCGCGCCTCCACCATCTCCTCCCTCTCCACCACCTCCAAAGACTCCATGTTCTCTACCTTGTCCATGACCTCTGAGTCCTACTCCCCGTCCCTCATCTCTATCACTTCTGGAGTCGACAGCGACTACTTTGACGATTCTGACGACTACAACTCCTCTCCTGTGGCGGAAAAATGTTCCCCGAAGTCGACCAAAGTCTCGGCTCGTCTCAGTCAGCACTTTCAGCGATTCTTTCCCAAACCCAAGAGTCCTCGGATGCTTTCCCGAGCCAAGAGTTTGTGTAACGCTGAAACTAAAGACCCTGTAATGGTGCGAGAAATGCGTTCCAACTCTCTCCCCCAGCAAGTCAAGTTATTCAGTTCTGAACCACTTTCCAGACCGCAAAACCAAACTCTTCGACATGTGTGCTTTCGAAGGAGGCCCATTCTGAGCAGCGACGAGGACAATAAGAACATTACGCTCAGGGTGGTGGTGTTTGGTGCTGATCATGTGGCGGGGAAGGTGGCTCGAGCCTACAGCAGCCTGAGGGTGAAGGAGAGTGCGTGTCCACGTCTCACCAGAGCCTTTAAACTCCAGTTCTACTTCGTGCCTGTCAAGAGAGACCCATCAGGAGGATTGGGAGCTCGAAGATCTTCTAGTCCTCTGGTACAAGTTGGGTCTCCAAAAGGAGCAGCTGTGCCTTGTGTAAGTAGAAGGTTAATGAAACCAAGGTCAAGAGTTTCCATGAAGCAGGTGGTAGTTAGAATCCCTGTCACTTACAAACAAATGGTAATATTCATCCATCTGTCCAAAGTCCCTCTAGTTTCCTGGTCGGACGTCCCCCACCAGCATCTCTGCTGAAATTAGACCCAAACCAAATCTTTCATTCTATGCAAAATTAGTCAAAACCGTTTCCAGGAAATCAACTTTAAATTATCATGATCAAAACATTTTGATTTAAATGATCAAGGCCAGACTGAGCATCACCCAGCTGGACACTGGAGCGCACTGGTCAGAAAAAATGTATTCGGTGCAGAAATAATTAATGTTTCGACACCTGCGGTGTCTTTATTAGAGGTGTCAAAACGTTAGTTATTTCATGGTGCCATCGTTGGTAACTGCCAGAGGTTTGCAGGTTGAAATCCCAGCTGTGACCTTTCTTCATGGGTTTCTGGGTTCTCTGTTTTCATGCATGTCTGGTTAAATTAGCTCTAGAATTAATGTTTAACTTTAAGGATCACAATTTTTTTTGTGCAGGACAACAACCACATGGCCTCAGGTACCAGCACTAATGACATCGCACATCTGCTGGGCATGCTGGACCCGTGGTATGAAAGAAACACCCTCAGCCTGCTCAAGTTGCCTACCAACGTCGTCTGCCAGGTACCGTCTTTTCTGTTGATCTGGTTTAAAGGACGACTGATCTGATGTAATGTGTTTTTGTGACGCAGATGTGTTGTTCAGACAGGTGAAGGAGGAGGTGTTTTGTGTATAACTATGTATGTTGTTTTGCAGCAAACCTCAAAAACCGAGTCAGAGTCCTACGATAGTTCATACGAGCAGCGCCTACCCATCCTAGCAGACTTGGTGCTTTACTACTGCCGCTACGCTGCTCGGCAGTCACTAATCCAGCTCTATCATGCTGAGGTAAAAAGGCTTTTTCTTATGATGAGTTTCCCTTCATCACAGCTTGAATCTTCCCTCCTCTGGGAGAGAACGACTGAGCAGAATGAAGCCTGAGTAATTCCTGCTCTGTGGTTTTTCCAGTTGACGTTGGCTAGCGGTGAGAGGAGAACCGAGGTGTTCATCCACTCCCTGGAGCTGGGTCACACTGCAGGAACGAGAGCCATCAAGGCCATGGGTGAGCAGGCCAAACACCGCCCTAGCAACATTTCCACGTTTCCGTGCATCGTCTGTTATTGTGAGGTTGAGCCTGGACCCTAATTATGAAAGAGGAACATCTGTTACTTCTATCATCACTTCTACTTTCCCAGTTTCACCACTGCTCGTACTTCTGATGTTTAATTTCCTAGCAGAAGTAAGCAGGTTGAGCTGTTAGTGCTTGTTTTCTGTTACTGTAAAGATCACTCTCCTGCTTTCACAAAAGCATGAAGTATTTTAAATAAGTGATTTTTTGCCTCTCTTTTGCAGAGCCCTGATGTGTTACTTTGATGTGAATGAACGTTTGTCCTTCTGTTTTCTTGCTTAGGTGCTGCCAGTAAACGCTTTGGGATTGATGGAGACAGAGAAGCTGTTCCTCTGAACCTGGAGATGGTTTACAACAGAGTAAGGCTGTTCATAGACTTTCTAAAACTACAGCTTCAAGCAAAAACTCATCTTTTGGTGATTTTTATGTGGGAAGGTTATGAATGATTATTATTTTACCTGCTGTAGAACTCCAGGTTGGTGAAATGGAGATTAGTTCTGACCAGATTGACACGCTAACTGCTAGTCACAGCAAGGCCAGGACCAAAGTAGATTACAAACATTTTAAATGGTGTCTTGAATGTCATGGCAGTTCATGCATACACTATCTTTGGAACATTCACATCTCTGCTAATTTCTCGTTGCACAAATATTCTGATATGACTGTATGGTGGTGCAGTTGGTAGCACTGTTGCTTTGTGGCATAGAAGTTGCAGGTTTAAATCCCAGCTGCAGCCTTTCTGCATGGAGTTTGCATGTTCTCCCCATGCATGTATGGATTTTCACCTGATGCTCCAGTTTTCTACCCCAGACCAAAAACATGACTATTGGGTATTTTGTAAGTGGCTCTGGATAACAGCATCTGATAGATCAGTGTTTCGCAACCTTTTCAGTGATGTACCCCCTGTGATTCATTTTTTCAGCCAAGTTACCCCCTAACCAGCGCAAAGCATTTTTGGTTGTAAAAAAAAAAGACCTAAAACTGAGCACTGATTAGGAATAATGAAATTAGCCTACTCCTACTGAATATTACATTTTATTTAATTTTATGAACTTTTAATTATTTTTTCATGAAATATTTATTAAATTATTTTTTTAAAGGATTTTTGCATGGTTGCTAGTATTTTTTAAATTTATGTATATTTTCTCACGTACCCCCTGGAGTGCCTTCAAGTACCCCCAGGGGTACTAGTACCCCCTTTTGAGAAACAATGTGATAGATGAATCAGGGGTGCACAAATTTTTTTTCAATGAGGTACTCAAGTGAGTACCAGGGGTTGATGCTTATTACGCACTCCATATTCATTACATAACACCCCCCACGCACATAACACCAGTATGCAGAGGAGCATCACTTACTAGCACCCCTGACCATAAAGATTGTGATATTCCCACTGGAAGTGCGATACTGGGAAGACTAGCTAGTGCTGCTACACATTTCTCCAGCAAAACATGATGGGATGTAAATGACAGGGAAATGGAAATTTAAAAGGTCTGCAGCAGTTTCTAAAATATTTTTAGACTACTGTTTTTTAAATTTGAACCATTAGACAGATTTAGGCTCACAGAGCTATCTACAACATGTAAAATACTGAGAATTACTGGTGAAGACATAGACTGCAATGCATTCTGGGACAGCAGGAGCTATGCACTAAGTGTATTGAATAATCAACCAGAGAATAAACCTTTCATCTGTAAAACTCAATAAGCACAGAGCACATTACTGTATGTGTTACGTATGCTATGGATAAAAGTAAAACAGTTTAAGCCACATCAGAAAATTGATGCTTCTGAAAGCAAAGCAGAATGATTGAACATCCCAAAATGACCTCCTACCCATCCATCTGTAAAACATCATAAACACTGCTCCACTTTAATCAGAATCTCCTTCTTACCGATGTTCAATAAGTTATCCTACATTCTCACGGCGCCATCTAGTGGTGAACCTAAATCTTGTAATGTGAATCATCATTTGGTATTTGTTGAACAAAGTGTGTGTGTGTACTTGTCTTTATACCCTAACCCTGTAACGTGTGGACAATTCCACATTATGGACACCTTTGGGTGGTCCACACAATGCAACAAGCACTAATACTTGGTTTTAGAGGTATGGTGTGAAGTAACTTTTAGGTTAGGGTTAGGAATAGAACAGCATTGGTTAGGGTATGGGTTAGGCATAGTGGAGTCACTAAAATGAATGGAAATCAATGAAGCATCCACAACAAGGATACAAATCCAAGTGTAGGGCAACATGCTGGGGAAGGTTCTCAGTCATCCAGGTCATGGTAATCCAAAGGGGTTCGAATGGAGGCAACTGGACTTCTTTGGTGTTTTGAAGACGTTTTGCTTCTCATCCGAGGAGCTTTGTCAATTCTGACTGGAATATGGGAGAGTCAAGCTTATAAACTGTAGCTGTCTATTGTTGCTATGAGCAGAAAGCTCTCCAAAACTGCAGATACCCTAACTGGGCCTTTGTGAAATCAACAAAGAAGTCTGGAAAAGAATCCACAGCAGCAAATAGCAAAGAAAAGGACAACAGGTGAAAAAGCACCACAACACAGGAGAGCCACCTCTTCAGGTCAAGACTCTGCAGTCCACCTACACCTTGATGACAAGTCCACATTCTGGACAGAGAAGATGATGGTTTGAGAGAGGAGTTAAGGAAGCTATCTATGTGAAAATGGAAAAACATTCACTAAATAGAGTAGGAGGACTCAGGTTTCACCTTTCCAGCACCTACAATACAGCTCTGAGTCTAATTACCAAACAGTTTAATTTTAGGTTCCACCCTCCTGCATCTAATCAGTACGATTCCCACACAGTAGAGGCTAATGACTCATCAGGGGGTAGGGAGGAGGGTATTCATAGGTAGTTTCTGCCCGTTAAGCAACAATAGACAGCTACAGTTTATAAGATTGACCCTCCCACACTCCAGTAAGAGCTTCTCAAATGAGAAGTGAAATGTTTTCAAGAAACAAAAGAAGTTGAGTTGCCTTCATTCAAACCCCACCATACACCGTCAAAGAAGAAGAAGCATCCCTTTTTTAAAAAAAAACAAACTGAAGTACTTTTATATCTGCTCATATCCGTCGCCGCTCTGGTGCTAAGCCCACCTAGCGTTCCTCTACAAACATAGACTGCTGTTATTTGCAAGACACAAAACTGTTCGGGCCAGTGATAGACCTGCTGAGGCTACATTAGAGCGTGGCTAGACCGACAGACAGAGCAAAATCTTTTGCTATTGCTACAGTTTGTCTAGATTTCTAGGCTGAAGTGAAGTAGTGTTCTGGTTGGTGATTTCCATTTCTTGTAGATTATTCAGTTTAAATAAAATGTGCTGTACAACTGAGACAGAAGATTATCGTATGGGTGTCCTCAAATAACCCACAGCACACTCAGGAAGTCGGTACGTGATAACACCCCCCCACACACATGCACACATACACACCAGTCGGTGATGTTTGCTGAATTGTGAGGCCTAAACCTTTCAATCACCATTTTCTTCATTGATTCTCTCTGCTGCAGGTGGTCATCAGTGGAAGAAACCAGTGGAAAAAAGAAAACAAAGTCTGTACTTCAGTTAACTTAATCAAAGCCTGCAAGAACCCAGAGGAGCTAGGTACGTTTAAACCTATTTTATTTTCGGTGAGTCCTGTCACTACTAATTAAAACCTCACAGATTCTTTTACATAGTTTCTGATTTCAGGAATTTGATTCTGTTGAACTGAAATCGATCAATCCTCTCAGATATGCCATCATGTGAAAGAGAAAGCCAGTATTTAGGACAAAAAAGAACGTCAAATCAACGTTACCCAAGATCAATCTGAAGTTGTTTTTTCCTTAAAGGAGTCATCACCTGAAATTTTCATTTTCCACTTGAACTAATGTCTATAATGGCTTCCTAATGATTTTTCACTGGCTGAGAAGCCGATATTTAACATTGACGCGTTTGTTTAATCTTGCCTTCTTCAACCAGCTCACATGCACCCCACGAGCATGCGCACTCCAAAACGAGAACTTGAGCTCTGGCCCATATCACAAAGGCCAGATATAACCAAATATGAGGCCAGCAGCGAACAAACCAGCACAACAAAGCTCATTTCATAACGTGAAACGCATAAATGATGTCTTACCGTTGCTGATTCGTGTTACGGGGAAAAAAAAGTCCACTGGGTTTGTGTATTCGATCTTCACATCAGCATGATGAGCCGATGCCAGGCTGTTTAGCTTGCTTTGTCCCATCCAGACTGTTTACAGATCTCCAATGCCGCGTCCCATCATTTTCTGGTTTACGGCGCTTCGCTGAAAAAAAAAACTCAACAACAAGCGAGGAAACCATTACGCACAAGGCGAGGCTCGGGCTCGTACTGTTAGATCCCGTAGGTCACTGCCAGGTCGGGTTCAGTTATAACTTTTGTTGTTTTGGAGCGAGATGCTGAAGCTGCTTCCTGCTTCCTTCCACCAATCAACGCGCCTCTCAGTCCTGCGTGCGTCTGACAGCTGAAATATCACGTGTGATCTTGCGAGAAATTATGCCCTGTAAAAAAAGGATCAGAAAAGCACATTTTTTATTTATTTTTTTAATACAATTTATTTTAATGGCCTAAAAGACTATAATAGGACGTAGATATCCACGGTATTGTAGGTGATTACTCCTTTAACTTTTGCTAATTTTTTCCATCATGATTTTAAATGATTGAGTGGTTGATTAATCTTTAACAGTAATAATCGTAGTTTTGTTGTGTTTTGCAAGCAAATAACAAAGTAGGATTAAAAGTTTGTCTACCTTCCTGTCAGACTCAAAGATGGAGTGCCTGCAGCTCACAATGACCGAGGTCCTGAAGCGACAAAACGGGAAAAGCAAGAAAAGCTACAACCAGGTGAGCTCGACGTGACACCATCCTGCCTCAGTGGTTTGTGGTTGAAACGGCGCCGCGGCAGAGTGTGACACAAACAACATCGTAGCGCGTCGTCTTCAAAGCCGTAGACCTAAATACAGTCTTTGATAGCATCTGGGGCGTCAAACCTAATCTCTCATCTCACAAATGAAAACGTGCATGAGAACAGATTTTCACACCAACCGCTCGATGGGGGAGGAAGATTAAGCCTGCATCACGCAAGAACATTTTGCATCTCTTTTGCTTGTTTACTCAAGAAAATAGTTCAGTGTGTCAAACTTTAGATGTGCAGACATGATTAATACTAGTTATTTACTATCTCAACAGAACATTGACCCATTTAACCACTGAGCGTGAGACAAAGTGTTAGAACATCCATGTAAGCCTTTTTTTCTGCCTTCATCTGCTTGAAATATTCAGTGTATTTTTTCTTTTGCTCATCTTTGTAGCAGCTGACCACGACTGAGGTGAAAGTGGACAAGGTGCAGGTCGTTGGAACAGGAAACACAACTTTTGCTGTGTGTCTGGACCAGGATGAGAAGAAGATCCTCCAAAGTGTCACCAGGTAATTTTGTCAAGATGCTAATAGAATATTAAAAGCCTATCATTCCTTGAAAGAATGCACGGTGCCCACTGATTTTCATGCTTATGTTATCTGGGGTTGCTGCTGTTGGTCAGGTCTAGGCTCAGCAACACCATGCGTCCAAAGATTTAGGTCAGCTGCAGTTTAAGGAAGAAAAAAAGTCTTTAAATTCAATTATGAGAGATAACCAATAAAAGGGCTGCTCAATATGTCGATTGTGATCATAGTGCTGGTAGATCGTGAGATAAAATATTCTTGTTTTAGTCACGCCACCAAAAGAAAAACACAAACCTGATAAATCTGCTTGTGTTCTCTGGTAGTTTCTGTCTTTTATTCATGCTGAAGTGCTCTGCTCGTACCACAAGGTGACTAGCAGCAGCTCAAACGCTGTTTAAACACTTTGTATCTGGAGAAGGTTTTGTGAAGTGGTCGGACTTTCCCAAGATCTTAGTGAAAATTAATGCAACACTTGATGGAAATAAATCTTGTGACACTAAATATTTGCCGTAATCAAAGCTAAAGGCGGTACAACAATATTAGTGTGTGAGCTTATTTTGGCCAGGTAGCATACAATACACAAGATACAGTACGATACACATGATACGATACATATGATACAATACATATATGATACAATACATATATGATACAATACATATGATACGATACATGATACGACACAAATGATACTATACGATACACATGATACGATACATATGATACAATACATATATGATACGATACATATGATACGATACATATGATACGATACATATGATACGATACATATATGATACGATACATATATGATACAATACATATGATACAAAACATATGATTAGGGATGCACCGATACCACTTTTTTGGAAAACGAGTACGAGTACTTGCATTTCAGTACTCACCGATACCGATACCGAGTACTTAATAAAAACATGATTTTAATTTACAGATAACAGCTTTAGTTGTATACTTTAACAAAAAAACAAGGCACTCGTTTGGAATTAAGAACATTTATTTAAAATGAAAACTTCTCCCTGCTCTGAACTGCAGCTGGGGCCTTGGGGGCGGGCACTCAGCGCCTGTGATTAACCCCTTACACGCCGCTCAAACAGACATTTCTAAGACCATGGTATCGGTCCCCGTAGTGTTGTCAAAAGAACCGGGTCTTCGGTACTAACCCGGTACTACAAAAATGTAAACGTGACGGTTCCAAGATTTGTAGGTACCGGTAGTACCGAGGACCCGTCTAAAAACCGGATCCTTGATGCGCATGATTCGCGCATTCACTGGGCGCGTGCAGTCGCTTCTAAAGCAACACCGCAGAACGCAGAGTGACGGCGAGCGGTGGACCAGCTGATGTGATAAATAAAGTTCATTCACGGAGACACCCCCGCCCCGACGGAGACCCCCGCCCCGCTGTCACTGAGAACCCCCCCCCCGACGGAGACCCCCCCCCCCCGCCCCGCTGTCACGGAGACCGACAGGAGAGACGCTTCCCTCCAGCAGCACCTCCCGTTTTCATGCTTTCTTGTATTTTTAATTCCTAAACTTGACAGGATGTCCCACAGACCCCTGAATCCCTCTGTCAGCGCTTGTCATCAGGAACGTCCTGACACGACGCTCACCTCCGCTGATCAGTGACGTAGGAGGCGGAGTTAATGCGACATGACCGTTCAGACTAGTCGCTTTCAAAAACTTCGCATATGTGTCAGAATCAGTACTACATAGAGTGTGGTGTGAATACACCATCGTCTTTATTAACTATTTAAATCTCCTATACGTTTAATTAGGGTAACAAACAAACATGATGACATAAAGGCGTTGACTGCTCACAGACCGGAGTTTTTCCTTTTTTAATGATTGTAATGTGTATCCAAAAGATGAACAACAATGTATGGCTCAGTCAGTGTTTATGTCCTTAAAATCAGTTTGTCAAAAAAGCTGTTCTAACTAGAGGTTCTAGTCTGGATAACAAAAACACATTTTGATTAAATAAAAGTGCATTAAAAACATGTTATGATAGTAATACAATAGGAATTCGGTTCATTTTTCTAATATACAGCACTGATTCACAAAAGATGTCATCTCAAAGCACTTTACAGGAAAATTAATGTTTTTATTGGTAAATTTAGTCTAAATTAAATTTTTGTTTGGTACCGAAATTGGTACCGAGAACCGTGGATTTTCACTGGTACCGGTACCGAATACTGAAATTCTGGTACCGTGACAACACTAGGTCCCCGGTATCGAGGGACTTTTAACGAGTATGAGTACTTTAGAAAATGTGGTATCGAGGCCGATACCGGTATCGGTATCGGTGCATCCCTACATATGATACGATACATATGATACGATACATATGATACAATACATATATGATACAATACATATGATACGATACATATGATACGATACATATATGATACGACACAAATGATACTTTACGATACACATGATACGATACATATGATACAATACATATATGATACGATACATATGATACAATACATATGATACGATACACATATGATACGATACATATATGATACGATACATATGGTACGATACATATGATACAATACATATACAATACATATATGATACGATACATATGATACGATACATATGATACGATACACATATGATACAATACATATATGATACGATACATATGATACGATACATATGATACGATACATATGATACAATATGATACATATGATACAATACATATGATACAATATGATACAATATGATACATATGATACGATACATATGATATAATACGATACATATGATACGATACATATGATACAATACGATACAGACGATGGGATATGATACATATGATATGATACAATACATATGATGGAATACGATACATATGATGGGATATGAAACTTGTGATACGATACATATGAGACAATACAAAACATTATACAATACAATACATATAATGGCATACATATGACACAGCACATGATACGATATGATACATACGATACATATGATCAGCGCCAGCGGTCTGCCCACATGCATCACGCACTGTGTGTAGGGCACCAACCAATCTGGCTTATAAATAAAAAAAAACTTCCTTGAGGCACTCCCCCTGCTCGAACACTGGCCATCACAGAGTGGCCCAGTCCGACGATCATGTTAATGGTATGGGCTGCAAAATTAAATTGTGCTTAGGGCACCCATGTGGCCAGCACCAGGCCTGCATATGATACAATACGATGCATATGAGACAATGCGATTCATACATGTGATACGATTATCATAACATATGATTAAACACTAGAAACATTCTTTATTTTCCCTCAGTGGGGAATTTTAAAGAGGACCTAGAATGTAAACCAACATTTTCCCTGTTGTTGTTGAATAAAGACAGCTTACCAGCTCTGGTGGCCTAGTGGTATAAGTGTCCGCCCCGGGATTGGGAGATAGGGGTTCGAATCCCGGTTGGGTCATACCAAAGACTTTGAAAAAATGGGACCCAATGCCTCCTCGCTTGACACTCAGCATTAAGGGGTTGGATTGGGGGGTTAAACCACCAAATAGTTCCCGAGCGCGGCCACAGCTGCTCACTGCTCTTAAGCAGCTTTTTTCACAGCAAGGTTGGTTTAGAGGTTTTAGAACGGCCTGCATCAGGGCTCCTGGGACAGATGAAAGCCAAAAAAACATTTCTTATGCTTTTTAGAGGCTCAAAGCTCTGTTTTAGATTGTTGATTAATTGCATTCTAGGTCTTCTTTAAGGGTAACAGCAGCAAAGAAGATTCACACAAGGAAAATAAGAAGCTGTACAGTAAATAAAAAAATATATAAATGTGACAGTTGGCTTTGTTATCCCTTTAGGGAAATTTGTCTTAGACCAGGGGGTCCAAAATGCGACCCAGGAGCTATTTGCGGTCCTCATTTGCAGTTGTAAAACGATGGAATTTTGACTCCCCTGTACTGTTGATGTAGAAAGACACTTAACATTTTCATGCAGATATTTCTACTAATGTTAGGTATATTTTCTGAGCAGTACAAATGGAAATGTTCACTGTAAAATAAATGTTGTTTTTTATTTTATAAATCACATTTTGTGGCCCTCAGGAAATTTTGCCTTGATAATATGGTCTCCAGTCAGGAAACGTTTGGACAGTTGGTTAAACAGAAGGAAAACATACACAGAGCAGTATCAGCTAAGCTCATACTGGTTACACATAACTCATTAATGCATATTGCACATCACTTAATAAAAACAAGTATTGCACATATGTACAGTTCTGCTGTAGAATAGAATAGACTTTATTAATCCCACAATGGGGAAATTCACTCGTTACAGCTGCTGTACTACAACATTGTATACATTTTATGGTCTGATGTCTGATAGAGATGGACACAAAGACATTTTTAGAAGTATATTTACAGATGAGTTTACACCCAAAGTCATGTCATCCTCTCATACCTGAGAATACTCACTCAAGTGTTTTTATAACCCTTTTGTGTCCCTTTGTCTGACCAAGGTGTGAAATAACAGTCTGCTACAAGCCTGACAGCTCTGCTGACTGGCACCTGAGAAAATCCCAGACCTCCGCTCAAATCCAGCCTCTCAACCCCACCTTCTGCTCCCTCTTGTGTCTACCCATCGTCACCTTCAGTGGAGCTCTTCCCTGAGACCTTTGACCCCTGGGTGGAGTCGGCTCAAAGACGAGGTTTTCAGCACTGTTAGGTCACATGTGAATATTGATCGAACTGCAGAAGAAAAGAATGTTTGGGACTTTCTTCTTGTTGTCTTGATGGTCTCAGATTCACATGGTGGTGGAAAGCTGAGTACCTGCACACAGAAACTCCAGACATTTGCCTTCTGATCAGCGCTATCAACACACACCAAGAAGATGCATGAAACCAAGACAGACTAAAAAACAGACTTGCATTGTATTTCCTCTGCACAAAGCATCGTTTTGCTGTTATGAAAAGAAACATTCAAGTTTCATTCTCTAGGTTTCAGCTCCTCTTTTTGTGTTTGCAGACAAAACTGACTGTAACCGCAGTCACATTAGAATGTATCGGGGTGGATCGGGGGGAAGGCTGCAGACATGACACCACACGGACTCAGACTAGAGACACAGTTTTAGTGTGTGTGTCAAGATCTTTCAATGTAAAATATCTCTTCATGTTTAGATGGAAACTTTAATTTGTATACATCATTAATGATTTATCCAAATACTGGAGTGATAAACTGATTCTTTGACGATATCTGAGAATGCACACTATAGATGTATCATATGTAAATGTTATTCTTTTTATATATATTATTTTATAGTGCAATTTGGTGTTTTTTTTATCTATTATTTACTTTGAAAAGGTTTCTCACACCGCTGCGTTTTGACTGCAATTATACAAATGACCAGCAGGGGCCACTGTTGATTTGTCAGGAAACTTAACCCAGACTCAAAAACTGATGTTTGGATTTTTAGTCTTAATTTCTGTAAAATGTGTTAGAAAAATTGGTGATTGTTTTTTTAAAGATGTAACTGGCTGTAAAATGTATTTGGATGCTCTTTGTAACTGATTAATCGCACTTTCAACAATGTAAAACAAAGTTTTAAAAAAAATTGTTTTAAAGGAATAATATCCTGGTTACTTGATTGAAAATAAAGTTAGAAATCCAGCCCAATCATTCAGACAATTCATTTATGACAGTGATTACACACTGGTTTATTTACCTTTCCTTTATAAATAAACAAATGTATTTAAGCCATTAGATAACCAGAAAAACTCACCAAGATTAAAGCGATACTTTGCCGTTTTGGCTTGTTTTTAGCACCCCCTAGTGTCCAGTTAGTAGAACCAAAAGTGAAACTCCTCTCCTCGCTGTGCGTTTGTCTTTTTAACACCTTAGTCTAACAGCTGAAATGTCTCCTCAGCCTTCATTAGTGTCTACAGGAGCGGTTCATCACTAAATCAAACAAATCAGCTGTGTTCATGATCTAAAAGCACTTTGAGATTTCAGTGAAATGTAAAGTGCATTACAAATAAAATGTATTATTATTATTATTATTATTATTATAAAACATGCAGGAAACATGCTGGAAGCCAGGGTTCGAATTACGGGGGAGCTAAAGGGAGCCCAGCTCCCCTGAAAGGGTGACGGGCTCCCCTGGAACCCCTCAACTTACACACCCAGGGCGAGCCCAAAAAAAGATCCAGTTTCTATCTGTACTACAGCATAGCGGGGATTCGTTTGGGTGGAGAGGATGGAGAGCGGCGAAGCGCTGATTGATGCGCTCCGCTGGGCAGCTGCGTCCTACGCATGGCCACAGTAACATTCTCAAAGTGGCGCCACCAAAAAAACATAATTAACACACAATAGGGTATTCTACAGTTGACGTCACCACGCAAAGGCTTCTGGGAAGGGTCATACTCATAAGTCGCATTAACAATAGAAAATATACAGTTTCAGAGCGTTTTATTCCCATCACGGCTCCTTCTTGAGTAATATAAAAATAAGTTCATTACTCAGTGCTCAAGTAACATTTTCTCAAGGTAGTTTTTTAATTGTCAGGTTATCATTTGTGTCCCTACTTTTTATATTCCACTCACCTCTGGTCAAAAGCCCTTTTCGTGGACGTTTGGGTGGACATGCTGTTTGGCCCAGACGTTCAGCTGGACCGCTGCCTCCTTGTTAACTCTCCTCCGTTAACACTGCTGCCTCCACTCTCCGTTAACAACGCTGCCTCCACTCTCCGTTAACAACGCTGCGTCCTGCATTAATTCTCCTCTGCTGCTCCTCCTGGATAACCCCACGACTGAGAGCGTCGTTACGACCGGCGGCTGGTCATTCTCGGATGTAGGACTTTCTCCTCCAGGAAGATGTAAGTAACAAATATACGTGCTTTTCTTGATCTGCTCCACACAGTTAAAATCCGCTCGTCCAACTTAAAAACTACCACCGCTTTGCTTCTTCTGTCTTTAGCTTAGCCCGTGTAGCTTTCCAGCTGTTTCACGTGGTGTCGGCCTGAAACTGGCGTCTCCAGGTCTGCAGCGTTATACTATTGACTTTACCGGCTTTGGAAAAGGGATAAAAAGTCCTCTCCAACATCCGATCTGGGCGTCTAGAGTCCGATTAGCACCTCCCCCAGCAGCAGCGTTAAGTTCCTTGCTGTTTGAAAATCTTTAGGAGACGAAAAAATAACTTTAGCTAGATCGGAGCGACTCAGACCCATAGGAATCAATACTAAAATGTAGATTGTTTGTATGACTGTATTTCCCAGAGTGCTTTGCGGCAATCCATTTTTAGCTACTGTAGAAAGCTCTATTGTTCATGTCCACTCATATTATCTGGTACTTTCTGTCTTTCATTTGTGACTGACATGTAGGGCAAAGGGTCCTGAGGACTGGAATTGAGAAACTCTGCTGTAAAGGGTCTTCTTAGCACATACTGGCTCAAGGAAATGATTTAAAAATATGAAAAAGTTTAAAACTATCTTTAAACCAACGGAAGTACATATACAGGACAAGTTCCAATAATGCTCAGAACCTGCATCCCAAACTTTGACTTCATGTTCCAAACAATCCCCTTCATGCCATAAATCTGTAGAGTTTAGTTGGAATGAAAAATTCTCAACTCTCTTCAAAAGACTAAGTGCACTTGTTCTAATTTCCAAGGCTTTACGGGGATTTGTACAAATACCCCAATGTGCTGCACAGGTTAATCCTGGCCATTCAGCTTCTGCTTTCTTATCTGTGTGTGTGTGTGTGTGTGTGTGTGTGTGTGTGTGTGTGTGTGTGTGTGTGTTTCCAGTAGATATGCCTTTGTTCCAGGTTTATTTCCTGTTTTTGCTGGTACTATTTAGACTTTTTCACCAAAACCTGCATTGTTTTTGTAGTGATGTTGTTCCCTTTCGTAATCTTAAAATGACAAAGACAGGTTAACTTAACTTTTGTTAAACAGACCCAACCATAATGTGAAATGTCGTCTCAGTTTGTGAAAAGGGGGAATAAAATGCTTGCACTGATACAAAAAGACGCAGTCCTTCATTTGAAGATGAGCTCAGATGCTAAATCAACATGTTACATTATTATAATTTATAATTATAATATAAAAGAATGAGTTATCGAATAGATTTAGTATTTTACATATCAGTGAAAAGACACGTGTGTATGCAAATATACATAGATATCCTTCTAAAGTTAATGTAGTTTAAACACGTGATGTGATTGGCTGCTGCCCCGGACAACCGGTGCTGATGTAGGCGAGGCCTGGATTTAAAGTGATCTAATTGGCTGTCTCGTCGATGGGCGTGGCCTGGACTCAGCGCTGTTTCAGAGGCAGATGAGAAGAGCAGAGTGTGACCGACAGACAGTCCCAACAGTTATTTAAACTTGGCGAATGGAGCTTTTTATCACCTTCACCTGAGGTAAGTGTTCCTAAACACGAATGTGTACACTTTCAGAGACTTTAAGCCTTTACTTCTAGGTTAAATCAAATATTTCCCCCTTAATGTAAACGGATGTGAGCTGCAGGCAGCCACCTGCTGCTGGTGTCAGAAATATTAAACTTTGATTGTTTGATATCAGCTGAGATGTTTACATTAACCATAGCTTGTTTGTTTTGCTGGTGTTTATGAGCTGTTGGGGTTGTTGAACACAGATGCTATCTGGATCACAGCTTGCAGATAGGAGCTGTTGTACACTTGATAGAAATACCAAGAATTCCCCAGCCTGCAGCTAAAGTTGCCTCCTTCACTCCCTCGTGTCAGAATGGGATCTTGGTGGCGTTTCACAAGGGCAGCGGGGTTTATTTTGCCCTCTTGAGATAATAGAGGTGTGATAACAGTGCGTGATCTCTCTGTTGTGTCTGTTAGGAGTCTGAGAACAAGGCTGCATCCCCCTGCTTCCTTGTTTTAGATCTGAGCTTCCTGGTACCAGTTTGGGGTCGAGGGTCTGCAGAGAGTAACGGAGCTGTTTGTTCACCAAATACTCAGCTTGTCTTTAGATAGAAGAAATATAGTGTGAACATATAGCTCTACAACAAGTAAAAATGGTAACTGGCCTGTATTTGTATAGCGCCCAGTGGCGGTTCTACATGTAATTACTCCCCGGGCGAAACATCCCTTGAGCGCCCCCCCCCCCACACACACACACACACATAGTAACTCTTCCTCAAGGGTCAAGGCTGTGACTAATGTGGCCGATAAGATAGATGGCAGGTCTTGTCCAGCAGGGGAGGTGGGTGGCTCATCCTGACCGGTGGCAAATGATGATCCAAAATATTTTAGAATTGCCCCTGAAATTGCAATTTAAACCGACATAAAAAAAACTGTAGACTACCAGAAAGGCCACCTTTTATTACTGAACAAAGCATGTGAAAAATAATCAGTGTAACAAATGCAATGAAGGAGCCACACTTCTGACAAATCTGTCCAAACAAGACTGTGGTCTGCTGCTAAAGATGTGCAATAAAAAACTAAATGATGAAGCTGTGATGTCAGACTCTTGTTATAAAAGCCTAAATAATATGTATTAAATCAATGGGTGTTGTCTACTTCCCTCTTTCCCATTGATATTTATAGTTAATTAATATTTTGTAGAACAATATTCACCTATATTTCAGTAACATTTAAGGTGGTATTAATATCACTCATCATCCTAGTCAAAATAACACATCTAAATATATCCAGTTCCACTATGACCAGTAGATCAGTATGTATTTCATTAACATGTTCAGTAGTGCTGGAAATGCTAATAACAGGCTAGTTAGTGAGGACTGGGGACTTTTTTCTGCTTGTAGAGTTTATTCATTATTAGGCTATGTGAACATGAATCATGACCAACGTGTTTTTGTTGTTGTTCAGGAGGCAGGCTGCAGTGCGCATTTAACGAATCCTCGCGGCGCGCTTGAATCATTAAAAAAGGATTCAAGGAATTTATTCCAACCATTCGTTTCAAACTTTCAGCCCTATTAGCTCTGTTAGCAATTAGTTGACCGAATTTAACATAAAAAAACCTACCTTTATCTTTAGCCCGTTAGTCCTGAATTGGGCACCTGATGGTTCAGGCCTTTTTCTGTCCATCTCGTTTGGCACTCGACTCAATAAACAGGTTTCCAATCACCAACCAGGAGTCAAGACTAAACCAATTGACCTTGGTGGGTGACCACAAAATCGTTTTGTTTTTCCTCTTTTTTTTTGGCCATTTTACACAATTCAGAAAAACGTGAAGGAATTATAAGCCTGTATTTATAATATTATGAATTAAATGTGCCTTATATGGAAGAACATCAAGGTGTGATTGACTTTAGCCATCTTATACAGTTGATTCAGACACAACCCCCCACCCCCCGTCCATTTCATTTGGGAGAGACCCGGCGGTGAAATCCCCCGCGCCCCTCCCTATTCTCTTCCTCACACACACGGCGCTCGCCTGAACCCTCTCAGTCAGCAGGAGCGCCTGCAGCTGCAGGGGGCGCCAACGTGCTGGTTTCAGTCCAGACACATATGACAGCTAATAGAAAACCATGTTGCGGCGCGCAGGTTTTTTTCTTCTTTTTTTTTTTTACTCAGCGATTGTGCGCCCCCTAAAAAATGCCGCCCCGGGCAGCCGCCCGGTCTGCCCGTGCCTAAAACCGCTACTGATAGCGCCTTCTGAGGGTTCTACAACCCCCCAAGGCGTTTGCTTCTTGACTCCTAATTTGAGTAGGGACTTTTTTTTCCTCTTATTGAACAGACGAGCAGTAAACAAAATCATAAAATGTATACAGAATTTAACACAGAACATGTGCCAGGGTGCAAAAAATCAAATAAATTCAAGTCATTTATATGTAGTGCAAATATTAATGGTTTTAAAGCCTTTTTGTTAAAAGATCCATTAATTAATGTCATATAAGGCTTGAGTGGGGACTTACTGAGAAACCCTGACTGTAGTTTAGTTTCTGCTTTCACTTGTCTCTCTTCAAACCCCCCAACACACACACACACACACACACACACACACTGGTGGAGTGGGCAGGGAAAACAGGTCATTTATGGCGCTTACACACTAGCACCGGGTCGGTACGGCCAGGCCGAAGGATTTGGTTTCACATCCGGGTAGCCCCAGGGGGGACTGAGGCCGACCGATCGGAGCCGACCCGGTCCTAGTGTGTAAGCGCCATTATAAAGAGCCTTATTATGCATGTTTAAGTTGGCCATTTCTCAGCACTCATGGGACATTTTAAGCTCCAACAAAATTTTATATGCTTTATAGAGGCTCAAAGATCAGTTTTAAATTGCTGATTAACTGCATTCTAGGTCACCTTTAACATATTTCTAAACGGTGTTGTTTTTTTATTGTTTGCAGCCTTGGTTGTGTTTACAACCACTTGAGAAACAAAGTTTCCCTCTGAGGGATGATTGAAGGAACTGAAGTGAAGGACAACATTATTATAAATGATTTCATTCATTCATGTATTTATGTGTTTATAGAAGCATGAATAACTCTAAGATGCGTGAGCTCAGAAGGGCTGAGACAGTCAACCATTACCTCAGACTGAAACACGGTGATGTAAAATGCGAGTGCACGTGGAGCAGCTGCTGTTAAAGAATGAGACATGCAGGTTTTAGTTTGCCTTAAGGAAGTGTTCAGCTGAAGTCGTAGAAGCAGCTCAACTAAAATGATTGGAAATCTGTAAGGTGTTATCATTTGTAGGGTACTAACACCACCAGTGTAATCATACTCCTGAGGACTGCGCTTTTTTATAAGCAGAAATAAAACATAAATATTAACTCATTCACTGCCAGCCGTTTTCTGATCAGAAAGCCCCTGACTGCCAGCGTTTTTGAGCGTTTTTACTGTTTTTGAAGAGTCACAGAACATTGTGCTCTATGATCATGTCAACGCCAAAACTACCAAAAGAAAAAGTAGACTCACTTCTTACATCAGGAAGAATCGCCGTATTTCTAGCGTTATCCATTCTTGCGATCTAGTTTTATCATCTCACTCTGCACGCTACAACCATTGATGCTTTTATAAAGAGCAGATTAACTGAGAAACCATTCTTTACTGATTCATTTTGAATATGATCAGTCACTGAGTTTTTCATGCAGGCTGAACATGAAAACAGTCTCCTACACCTATCTCCTGCATTAGCTTCTGATAGAAAATAGACGGTGAAACTCTAGGATTAGAAAATCCTGACAGACCTATGTCACACTGTCACTTAACATTCATGGACTCACCCATCTTGACTCACGACGGGGAAGGCTGTTGTTGGTTTAGCTTTCAGGAAACAGCAGAGAACGTCTCGGCTAGTAGAAGCTAACCGTTAGCATTAGCAACTCCACCACACAGCAGAACTCCTCCAGGCTTGAGTTATTTGTGGAGATAAAACATCAACATTGCAGAGCAGTTGCGTTGCTGTTAGCCAATCAGAGGTGAGATGTCCAAATATCAGGAAATAAGACTCCAAATCCTGCCGTCTTCTGCCACTTTCTCCTCTGGCTGACTTCTATGACCTAAAACAGGAGCATGTGAGCTTTTTTTCCCCAGAGTACGACTTACAAGGCAGACTACTGCTAATTTATTAAAAATGTGAATAAACTTGATATTTAACCAAAATGTACAGAATGTGTCCTTATAGAGGATATAGTGTATTATTACGTAAACGTGATTATGATTTTGTTGCATAGATATCAATTTTACATGCTCCCCTGGATCTGATGTTAGTTTAGCTCTGTTTTTCAACACTTCATGTGCAGCAGTGGTACATACCTAACTGGACCAACCGTAGCTGTAGCAAACGAGTTAGCTCTGCAGGTCGGTCTAGTCGTAGTCGAGGGCGTAGCTAAATGGCGGCCATCTTACTTCAGACAGCTTACGTTCCGTTCTCAATGGTAGCAGCTGGAAGGTGAGTGAACAACTTAAAAACACTCTTAACTCGATTAAATAATAACGGATTTACAAGTGAGTTGCATTATTACAAACCTTATAACACATAGGCTTGAGACAACATACTTGCACATTTTTAAATTAACGGGCCAAATCTGTCATATTTCACAGCCACATCTCTGGCGTTTATAACAAATCAAACAGTTTGAAAATCGGTTGAAAATTGAGCAAGTTAGAGTTAAGCCTAAATGGTAAATGGCCTGTATTTGTATAGCGCCTTCTTAGTGTTCTACAACCCCCCAAGGCGCTTCACAACACAATCAGTCATCCACCCATTCACACACACATTCATACGCTGGTGGGGATGAGCTACGATGTAGCTACAGCTGCCCTGGGGCGCACTGACAGAGGCGAGGCTGCCGAGCACTGGCGCCACCAGTCCCTCCGACCACCACCAGCAGGCAAGGCGGGTTAAGTGTCTTGCCCAAGGACACACAGCAGCATTCTCTGGCCGGAGCCAGGATCGAACCTGCAACCTTCTGATTACTGGACAACCCGCTCTACCTCCTGAGCTACTGCTGCCTAATTTATACTTCTCCGTCAGCTCCCCGAGGCAGAGACACACACGCATTGATGGAGCTGTTTTTCTCTCGGACTTCTCCGTCCCCTGGGGAGTGCTGCAAAGCAATTCCCTGCCTGCACAACAGAGTGCGTAGCGCTTTTCTGGGATATCCTGTCATGTATCCGGTCCAATATAATGCATTTACAGTTTATATTTGTAGTTTATATTGTGCTTTTTTGCATTTAAGAGACTTTTTAACACGGACAAACTTGTCCCTCATTCTCCTCCACTTCTTCATGCGCTCGCCACCTCTAAACCCACGTTTCCCGTCATTTCCGTCCACGAATAAAACACTTGCTGCGTATCTTTATACTCCTCCAACCACGGGTGTTTTATTTTCAGAGTTTTAGCGAGCCATAGTGGTGAGTACGTCACGTTGTTCGTTGTCCAATAGCATGCGGAGACAGTTTGAAAGACAGCCATAGATTCCGCCCTACGGCTGAGTTCTGTCTATGGGTCGTGGTCAGACTACATTCACATATGGTATGCCAGGCAATTATATAGCTGCTTTTAATTCAATTTTTAGAATATTATTACAACATTAATAATGACTCAATTAAATGTTGAGGACATACTGTAGTAGGTTTTTAAATGACACCAATGACCTCAATAAAAGAAAAATAAACAAAGACAAGAACATTTGTATTCATTCCACAGATTCCACTTACGACGCTCCTGTCTGTTTAAATGCTGTAACTGGATGAATTTAAGATTTTTAAAATAAGAAAAAATGTGATTAGTAGAATATTAAACGGTATCTAGTCTAATTTTTATCATTTTAAAAACATTTTTAGACCGTTCAGAATAAAGCTTTCTTCTTCATAGTTTTGATCAATTTGTTTTTTACCCTCCAGAAAACATCTTTACACTGGTGTTTGCCAGGTTGTTTGTTCCTGTTTAGGTATCTGATCCACGTTAAACCCATCAGTTGTTCACGTCTACTCTAGACTTGCTACATGTCAGCAGAGTGCTGGGTCTTTGCCAGCCCACACTACTTTAGTATTTTGTCAGAAAACCTGCCCCGACATTCACATTCACTCACATTTCCTAATTAATGAGAGAAGCACCGACCTGACACTCAGTTCTGTACGCCGCAGATGCATGGAGGCAGAACACCTTTGTAACACCTTTATTTTATTTGTCCAAATATAAATCGTTTCTCGGCATTATCGTGTGCATGTGGGTTTTCTGAGCAGCAGTGGGCCCGGGTGTCTCAGTTTACTGGAGCTGCTGATAATGCTCTCTGATCTTTATGGTTCGTGATTGTTGTTCTTTAAAAATGTCAGATTTTTATCCATAATCTTCATGGCTTGCTGTGGGGGCCTGGGAAGGAAGCCAGAGATCAGCTGTCAGAATCATTGAATAGTTGATCCAGTGCCATCTGTCTAAAAGTTTAAACTAGTTTGGAACTTTTAGGAGTTTCTATGAAAAGGCATGTGTTCTGTTCCCACTGATCCAGAGAGCCGGTCCCTCAGTGGATGTGATGTCCGTGAGCAGAAAAAGCACAGGTGTGTTCAGAACAGGTTAGCATAGGACCGGACCAGCTGGTGTGTAGATTAATGTCCAATAGCTGTGCTCCATCACTGTAAATACATTTAAAATGGATTTAAAACCTCAATTATCCACTTTTACAACTTCTCACTAACTTGACGTGAGTTTTGACCGTTCAAAAATAATCAGTTATCAATGATTGGTCTTGATGGTTAGTGATCTTTGATCAAGGTTTCATCAAGATTTTTTCTATCTTACTTTAAGAGGTGGACAGATTCATTAGCCAATCTTAACCTGTAGGTGCAGCTGCTACTCCTAAACTTTATTTGGGTGTCTGACTTTAACACTGAGCAGTGCACAAAGTTAAGATTTAACAGTTAGTTAAATTCAGAGTTCAAACACTGATTCAGCTTCAGAAATGTTGTGCATCAACTGATATTATTAGTGACATTTTAACATGAAAAAAGGTGAAAAACTCTAGATATCAGCTATGAAAATCAGCCCATAAAAATCAGCAATACATATCAGCTGACCGTGTTTTCTACATATCGGCAATAGGAAAACCTGACCTCTAGTTCAGTTAAATACATTTTTATAAATTTTATTAGATGGAAACTAGATTCTGGGGAACAAATTATAATAAAAAAAACCTTTCTGCTGTGCACTGGCCATAGGCTGCCCTCATTGTTAGTGTTAGTTGACCTTTAAATGTTTTTATATTTTTATCTCTGCATGTCAAATATTGTTGGCTGAAAGTCGATCTGTTTATCTGAACCTTAGACGGGTGTACATATGAGAGTACGGCCCAAAAACACAACGTTACTGTTTATATATTTTTTTCAAAATGGCGGAGTAGGAGTTCTGTGTCGCAAACGCTCTCCCTGCTCAAATGCGCTAAAACGGCTATAACAATCAATTTGGAACCCTTAGCTTTGATCAGAAAGTCTGAATCTTAATGCCTCCGAAAAAGGTATAGGCTGCTAAGTATTTAGATTCTTTTGATTCGCACTCGCATAAAGAGAAATAACAATCATGGTGGCTGCCATGTTTGTTTGTTTATTTTCATACGTCATGACGTGTGACCTAACGTCTGACGTCATGACGTTGTGGTGTGTTTTTTCTTTTTTGTATTCTTCAACCAGAGGTTAAACTAGTATGTATCTGGGTTTCCTTTGATAAATGGATGCTTTCATTTCTTAATATATGCTGTTTTGTTACTCCTACACTGGGTTTCTTGTAAACAAGTAAACCTAATTATACAGTGTGCGCTTTTCAAAGTTATGTTTAATAATTCTTAAGGTACATGATTTACTGCTTTAGAAATTCAGTGTATAGATAATCAGGGGAGCGTGCGTATGATGACAGTTTAGTTTAGTCTGCAATTTATTGTTATTTTTATGTGTAGTTGGTTTGGTATGATTGAGTGTGTGTGTGTGTGTGTGTGTGTGTATGGTGTTGGCTCTCTTGTTCTATTCATTCTTACGACTTCCACTGCACAATATCAGCTAGAGCTATTTACATTTATTACAAACACTTACTTGATGGGTAAAGGTCTTCATGCCATCCATCTTAACATCCGTAGTTTACTCCCTAAAATTGATCAGCTTAGAGCCTGGCTGACCTACAACAATCCCAATATAATTACTCTATCAGAAACTTGGCTTACTAATGGTATTACTGACTCTAGTATTTTTTTAGAAAATGACGTAGTCTATAGGTCTGATATCAGGGGTTCCCAAATTGGGGGACGGGACCCCCAAGGGGGTCCCCACAAGATTGCAGGGGGTCCCCAAAATGTTGTCTTTGCTGAGGTTGTGAGGTTAGCAAGATTTTATTTGTAAAAATTACATTTATAAAATCCCAATAACACACCCTACAGTATAATCAGAACTCCATATAAAAGTTATAACTCTGTATGTCTGTAGAAAGTTTGTAAATGATCACATTTAATGTGTTTATGCATGTAGGAGTTGGGTTTGGGTCCTGGCTTATCTTGGACACGAGAAAGGGGGTCCTCAAAGAAAACATTTTGGGAACCCCTGTGATAGAGGGTCCAGGGAGGTGGAGTTGCTAGTTATATTTCATCTAATTTAAGCTCACAGTTAATTATTCCTGAGGTGAAACCAGAATTTTTCAAGGTATTTTTGTTAAGGTTACTTTGCATGCAAATAAACAATTGATTATTGGTAACATATACCGACCACCTACATCTCCTAAGTCTGAGTCCGTTAAGAATATTTTAGCTACGGTATCATCACTTGGAGTCTCGAAAGAAATTATTTTAATGGGGGACTTTAACCTAAATTGGAATGATTCCTCTACGCTTAATGAACGAAATATGGTTAACGGAGCTACTCTGACTCAGATCATCACTGAGCCCACTAGCGTTGACTCTAATTCTAAATCTCTTATTGACTGGATTCTGGTTTCTCATCCAAATAGAATTAAGACCTCTGGAGTACTTGCTGATTGCTTCAGCGATCATTCCCTTATCTTTTGTATTTGGAAAATTGCAACCCCTCATCTTCCTCCTAAATTTATCAAGGTACGGGAAACAAAACTATTTAATAATAATTTATTATTAATGACATTCAAATGATAAATTGGGATAGGCTCTATTTGATACCTGATGTTGAAGATGCATGGGACTTTTTTATAATGAAGTTGGTTTAGTTATTGATAGACATGCCCCATGGAAATCCATTAAGGTTAAGGGTGCTCATTAGCCTTGGGTTAATGGTGATCTTATTAATCTTTTTTAAAAAAAGCGATAGAGCCTGGACTAAATATAAACAAACTCAACTACTTGATGACTGGGAGGCATATAAAATTTATGCACAACTCAAACTAGAAATGCCAAAGCTAATTATTAAAGAGATAGTTTAACAAATGATTTAAATAATCCAAAGCAATTTTGGAGGAGAGTTAATTCTTTAGTTGGTAAGAATAATAAAGCTTCTAATAATATGATAGTAAACAATGAAATAACTAATGACTCAGCTATGATCTCCAATGCCTTTAGCTTGCTTTTCTCTCAAACTCCGCCTGTTGACTCTGTTGGTCCTGATGCTGTTTCGTCTCTATACAGCCAGCCTTGTAACTTTTCATTTAACTTTAGACAGGTTACCTCAATCAAAGTTCAACAGGCCATTGATAGGCTTTCTCCTAGCAGTGGTCCAGGACCTGATGGCATGGAGAGTAGGTTTATCAACTTAGCATCTCAAGTTCTCTGACCCCCTTTGGCTGTGCTTTTTAATATGTCTTTTGATACCTGCGAAGTGCCTTTTGCTTGGAAATGCACTAAAGTCATTCCTTTGCATAAAGGTGGTGACGTACAAATTCTGAACAATTACAGGCCAATATCAATAATCAATAATGTGGTTAAAGGTTTTGAGAAATTAATTTTTAGTCAAATATATGACTATCTCTCAGATAATAATTTACTTACTCAGTTCCAGTCTGGCTTTAGAAAACACTTCTCAACATCCACTGCTCTCCTGAAATTTACTAATGATGGTTTTTCTAGTTTTGATGACAATTTGTGCACTGGTGCCATTTTCTTAGACCTTTCTAAAGCGTTTGATTTAGTTGACCACTATCTTTTATTGGATAAACTGCAAGCTATAGGCCTTTCAAGATCATCTCTACTTTGGTTTAACTCTTATCTTCATCATCGTCATCAGTGTGTGTCATACAGGGGCTGTCAATCAGTATTTACTAGTATAACTAAGGGTATTCCTCAAGGTAGGGCTGGGCGATATGGCCTCAAATCTATATTGCGATATAATCTGAAGCATGTGCGATAACGATATATATTGCGATATATTTTTTCCTCTGTTTATATGTCAAAATGACATGCTTTTTAAAATCCTCATATGGCAAATATATTACAGCAGAATAAAGACGTCCAAAATCTCTTGTGTAGAATGCTCCTCGTCCTCAGCCCGCTCCATGCTTGCAGTCACTGCCATTCTGTTGTCCCAATGTCGGTGCGGGTGCACATCTTAGTGACGTCATGTGTTATTGCGATATGGCGATAGAGCCAAAAACTCTATCATTACCCAATTTTATATCGTTTCTACCTTATATCGTTTATATTGCCCACCCCTACCTCAAGGTTCTTCTCTGGGACCTTTATTGTTCTCTATTTTTGTTAATGATATGCCACTTTGCTGCACAGACTGTAATATTCATCTTTATGCTGATGATACAGTTCTCTACTGTAGCAAGCCAACCATCTCCGGGATAAACCTTTCTCTACAGCACGACTTTAATTCTGTCCAACAGTGGTTATTAGTCAACAAACTTCTTAATAAAACAAAGTCCTATTCCTTACTGTTTCATAGGAAAGTTTTGGATATAGGTGAAAACCGCCTTAATCTTTGTTTTCTTCATTCTTCTCCCTTGGAATCAACTGAGACCTTTAAATACCTTGGTGTTTGGCTGGATTCTGATTTATCCTTTAAAACTCATGTTCAAGCAACTACACATAAACTTAATTCTTGGCTTAAAATACTTTATCAATCTGTTAATTGTTTCACTTTTTTGGTTAGAAAAAGAATAGTTACACATCTGCTTCTGCCTACTTTAGACTTTGTTTATCACAACACTACTGCTTCTTGTTTGCATTCTCTTGATGTGGCATACAACAGTCTTTGCCGTTTTGTGTTACGTTGTCCCTTTAGGACACATCGTTGTGACATGTATGGACAGTTGTCCAGGTTTGCACCTTCGGCTAGGAGACAGTTTCACTGGATACAGTCAATTTTCAAAAGTTTTTATTTTAACTATCCAGATTATCTAAAGTCACATTTAGTACGTTATAACTCGCTTCACAGTCTGAGACATGATGCTCAGATCTTTATTAGTGTTCCTAGAATGAAAAGAGAGGTAGGCAAATATGCTTTTTGTTTTAAGGCTCCTAACGATTGGAATAATCTCCCTTTACCTCTCCGCTCCATATCTTCTTTTACAACATTCCGAAGAGCTCTGGTTGAACATCTCAGGAATATTTGCCAGTGTTATTAATTGTTTACCTTGAACATTACTAATGTTTAAGGTCCTCATAGCATGTCTGTGGTGGGGTTTGTGTTGGGTGGGTTTGAGCATTGTGAGCCATTGTGTTTGTGTGTGTGTGTGTGTGTGTGTGTGTGTGTGTGATGTAACTCTGTAACTGTATTTTTTGTTCTGCTGTCTTGCACACTGCTGTATTGACGTAATAGAGGACCCCCTTGAAAACGAGATGTATCATCTCAAGGGGTTAATCCTCCCTACATATGTTAAAATAAATAAATAAAAACTGCAACAATATGGAGAAATAGAAATTCAACATTAAGATACCAAATAAAAAAATTCATTCAAGATTTTAAGTCCAGTTTCTTGTCTGATTAAAATGAGCTGGAGTGGTTCTCTTGGATGTGAACGCACCTCCGATGCTTCCTGAGTGTGTTTACTCCTGAACTCGCAGCAGCAGTGTGTGTGTGTGTGTGTGTGTGTGTGTGTGTGTGGTACTTTAAAGTAAGATTTGAACATATCAAAAAGTTATTTTTTTTTATTTTTTCAAAAGCTAAACATGTCATCAAACCTTTTATAACTGTTTTGGATTAATAAAAGATGTTTACTTTAATCTTAAAGCAGTAGAGGAGAACAGAATGAACACGGGCATCTGTTGATGTCAAAGAAAATAGGCAGTGAAATTTAAACTCCTAAAATGTTCTTAAATTCTCCTTAAATTCTCGTTTTATTTAGTGCTCCTGGTTAGCTACAGGATTCACTTCAAACTCTTGCTTTTGGTATACAAGGCCTTCTCCCTCCCACCTGGCTGAGCTGTTAACTCCATACGTCCCCTTCAGTCGGCCGATCACCTGCTGTTGTTTGTTCCAAAGGTTCGCTATAAATCACAGAGGCAGCCTACCTTCTCTCACGCAGCCCCAAAACTCTGGAATTCTCTACCCCTCCATGTGTGTTTGGCTCAGCAGTAGGGCTGCAACAAACGATTATTTGGATCATCGATGAATCGGATGGGGTCTCGACGGGAACATTTTAAAAACTTTATTTAACAACAGAACATTATTAGAAAACAGTTCAATAACATGCAAAACAACATGCTATCTCCTCAACTGTCTTACAGCTTTTGAGATATTGAATAACACTTCATTTCTACTGTAATGGTGGCATGTCTATTATGTACAGATTGGCAATAATCCAGTTTCAATTATGTTCACGGATAGGAATTACGTACTACAACGGCTTGCCATAGCCCTGGAGCGGCATTGAGCAGACTCGTAACATGACTCCCGGTAGCTGCTGTGGCTCTGCTCCATAGCGCTGCAGACAGCTAAGAATAAACAGGATGGTGGAACTTTTCTTCCGCTTGTAGAGTTTAGTCATTCTTAGTTTCACGACCATCGTGTTTTTTTGGAAACCCACTTGATCGTGAGCGTGCTAACCCACTAGCTTTAGCATTAGCCAATCTGCCCGTAGCTGCGCTTTTGATCCCAAACTTTGACGTTTCTGCCTTTGTGTTTTTGCTGGTTTCTCTGTTTTCCTCCACAGCACCTAGATTACCACACAGTGCACCAGTTTAAAGCGTCTTCCTTACACAATAACAAATAACTTACATTCGTTCAATAAAGTTCTGGGGGGTCAGGGAAAAAAGTAACTTGAAAAGATGTCGCATGAGTGCTGCGTCTAAAAGTAGTCTATCGCACAGAGCATTTTTTCCATCGCATGTGCAACATATATGTTCGTGTTCTAAGTGTGTCGGTCGTTCCTCATCAAAACACCGGCTTTCTCTCTCGTTCTGATCTGCCTCGGTCTGCTCTGCTGCCGCCTACAGATGAACTGCATGCATTCACTGTTAAATAAAGGTTGCACAACAGGAAAAACAAGTTGCACAACACAACAAATCGATGAATAAATGCGTTGCCAACACATTTATTCATCGATTTTAGCGATTCGTTGTTGCAGCCATACTCAGCAGGTTTATGTATGCTCTTAAGACACACTTTTTTAGCCTAGCCTTCCATGATTCACTCTTCTAATAACTGCACGTCTCCTTCATGCATGCTTCATTTTCCCTGCACGTTATTGGGTTGATTTCCATCTTCACTTTGTTTTAATTCCCTTTCAATTGCTCCATTAGCTGCACCATGCGGTTTCTTTAGCCCATTCTGTTTTATGTGTAATTTTAACAAGCTAGGTTTTTCTCCTTCACCCTAAATCTGGCACGGTGTCTTTATTTCTTCTGTTTGATTGTTTTTATGCGTTTTAACCTGTTCTTGGGTTTTTCTGTGATATGTCTTGTGTCTTTGGCTCTTTTAATGTACAGCACTTTGGTTAGCTGCCATGCTATTCTTAAACTGTGCTTTATAAATAAATTGGTATGGTAATAAACAACAACAAAAAAGAAACATTAAAAGACAAAAAAACAAACAAAATGTTTGATATCAGTGAAAATTTAAGCAGCTTTCAAATAAAAAGAGCAAAACACAAAAATAGACATCGTCTATGCTCAGAAAGAAATGTCACTCTCTTCTGGATTGTGATGTTTTACATCCTGCTGCTCCAGAGGGTGGAACTGGTTCAGGAGATAAAAAGGATTGGTGGTTTTCCCCAACTTTTTCTGAACCTGTGCTCGACCTCATTACTTTGTTTTTTGTCTGACTTCCAACTTTAAAGATCAAGTCACCCCAAATCAACCTGTTTTTGCTGATAAACTGTATAAATGAGTGTCTAATAGTGCTGTAGAGATGTGTAGTCATTATTTAGCATGTTAGTGAATCTTATTCAAAATATAAAAGTTCTGCCTAAAACCGTCAGTGTGTCTGCTCTACATTTGAACTTGAATCTACCATTGTTACTTGCTAAGCGGTGATATGTAGCATTAGCCGGTACGTGTCATGTCTGCTGCACTGCTGCAGCCGAGCATTGGCCACGCCTCCAAGACAGGCCCCGTCCAATGATGCGATGGCTTTGGGAAACTCACGAGCCAACGGTTCCAAAACCTACTGCTCAGCGTAGGCGTCCTTAGCCCAGTTTAAATGACCTGTATTTGATATAGCGCCTTCTAGAGTCCTAGAACCCCCCAAGACGCTCTACAACACAATCAGTCATTGATCCATGCACACACCCATTCACTCACTGGTAGTGATGAGCTACAATGTAGCCACAGTTGCCCTGGGGCACACTGACAGAAGCGAGGCTGCCGAGCATCACCGGTCCCCCCAACCACCACCAGCAGGTGGCAAGGAGGGTGAAGGATCTTGCCCAAGGACACAACAGCAGAATTCTCTTCCGAGAGCTGGGATTGATCCTACAACCCTCCGATTTCTGGACAACCCGCTCTACCTCCTGAGCTACTGCTGCAGCCAACACCTCTAAAAGCAAGTAGAGGAAGTTTAGTTGCCAGATTTCAGTCTAAAATGCACCAGAATTCAACATTTAACACTTTTTAAACATTTCTAAGGAAGCGTGCTTTAATTATGTAATATCTTGTTACACAAGCAGGTTTTACAGCTTGTGTTCAGTTGGACTTTGAAATCAGGTCAACTCCCAGAAGGGATGATCAAAATAAAACCACGTTTTTGAAAACGTATTCCTTCATTTGTGTTCTGTTTAAGAAAATAAAGGGAGAAAACAACCTGAGCCATATCGCTCAGCCATACCCCAAGTAGCAGAAACCGTCAGTGCTGACTGTTGACTGGACATCATTTTTTCCTTATTAAGTTCTTTTTTTTTGTCTTTGCATCATTTTCAACTTTTTTTGTCGATTTAAGCATTATTGTAGACATTTTTGCTGCTTCTTAGCCACACACACACACACATACACACACACACACACACACACACACACACACACACACACACACACACACACACACACACACACACACACACACACACACACACACACACACACACACACACTGAGACTTTCATTAGTCCAAGACAACTTCCTCATATTGTCCAGCATGTTGATACAGGAAGCCTCTCTGATTGATATCCTTTTCTGCTCACGCTCAGAAAATGATCTGGTCTGTTTAAAGGATTTCTTCATGTGTGCATCTGCATGTTTCTGCCGTTAACAGTTCTTTTGGTCTCCACGAATCAAAGAGAAGGTGTTGTTTGAGGCAGAACATCCATCCAGAACAATCTGATGCTACCTTATGACCCACATAGTAATTCAGATTAGAGCTGCTCTGCATGTTTACGTGCCAGTTTAGTTATTTGTTTGCTTTTTTGAGGCATACAAACAAACATCATCAGCTCAAAACTCCAAGTATGAGTTTGTCTGTAGAAATGAAAGAGCCGTGTCTCCACACTCGTCCGTCAGGTTTAACCTGGCATCTGAAGCAACCTCAGAGACGTGTCCTCATTGTTCCACTTGGTCGAGTCCCACTGAGCAGCCCTGTGCTCAGTCGGTCTGGGGATTTCCAATCAAACAAACACCTATAAATACAGTAGCAGCCCCCCCCCACCGATTCACCATTTCTTTCTTGCTCTATGAACACACTTCCACAGTACTCTGTCAGGGCCTTCCTGTTTTCTGAGATGTCTGCAGCACGCCTGGACGGAAATTATTTCCCCTGTTTTCTGTTTTGTGGCATTGTTTGAGCTGACCGCCATGCAGCGTGACGACAGCCTCTTGTGTGCAGAAGTTGGAGATCCTATCGTAGCTGAAAGCTGCACCAGGAACTGATTCACAGTAACTGTAAATAGTCAGCATTCATAAGGGAAGTTTGTTTCTCTGGTATGTGGATGTGTGCACCTTTTGGGGCTGTTTTATTTTTATCTGCAGCTTTCTGGCTCATTTGGTTGTTTAATTGCTCCACTAGTGATTGAGTGCATTGATTTTGAAGACAACACCAACCAAACCATTGGTTTGCTTCATAAAACAAAGGAGTGAAAGGTGTTTTTGTTGTTTTAAGCTCTTCAGTGATTTGCTGTGAGTCATGTTTAACGCTGGCATTTAGAACCAACCTGTTTCACTGTTTGCATTCCAGTTAAAGCTCTCCTATAAACTAGAGCTTGTTTTGTAGGATTAGTTTATTTTCATGGTCTGGCCGTGACCCACAGACAAAGCTCAGTCGTGGCGTGGACTCTACGGTTGTCTTTCAGACCTTCTCCACACATAATTGGACAGTGCTAGGACCAATCAGAGCAACGAACAACGTGACGTATTCATCGCTATGGATATCAATCAATGGGTCCATACACTGTTGAAGAAGAAAGAAAGACACACTTTTTTGATGTAAAGCACTTAAAGAGGTCCTTTACTCATATATTTAATACATTTGCAGTGCTCTCTAGTAGGAATTAATGCCTTGTAAGTCTCTCTGGGGAAAAAAAGCTCAGATGCATATGTTTCAGCACGGAGAATTCAGCCAGATGAGAAAGGAGCTTCAGACGACAGGATTTGGAGTCTTATTTCCTGATATTTGGACATCTCTCCTCTGATTGGCTAACAGCAACACGACTCTACCACTGACTCTGTTTGCTCTGCAACGTTGATGTTTTATCTCCACAAACAACACAAGCCTGGAGGAGTTCTGCTGTGTGGTGGAGTTGCTAATGCTAACGGTTAGCTTCTACTAGCAGAGACGTTCTCTGCTGTTTCCTGGACGCTAAACGAACAACAGCCTTCCCCGTCGTGAGCCAAGATGGGTGAGTCCATGAATGTTAAGCGACAGTGTGACGTAGATCTGTCAGGATTTTCTAATCCTAGAGTTTCATCGTCTATTTTCTATCAGAAGCTAATGCAGGAGATAGGTGTAGGAGACTGTTTTCATGTTCAGCCTTCATAAGAAACTCAGAGTGACTGATCATTTTCAAAACTAATAAGTAAAAAATGGTTTCTCAGTGAAGGACCTCTTTACGTACCTCTACCTGCTCATGTCTCAAAGAACAGCCCAAGTCTAAATCATCCAATGTGGATGCCAAAACAGCTTAAAAAGAGCACCGTTCCTGAGCCGACGCCATCTTTGTAGTTTTTCTTCATTGCAGCTCTGGTGCTAAGCCTGCCCAACATCTTTCTGCATGCATAGACCTAATGTTGTTCGGGGTAGACCTGCTGAGGCTACAGTAGAGGGTGGCTAGACCAACCTGCAGAGTAAAATCTTTTGTTACTGCTACAGTTTGTCTAGATTTCTAGGCTAATGTTTTCATACTTTTTATAAGACCTGTTATAAACGTTCTGTTTGCAGCTGAGACATGAAGGACCTGGTGTGATTATAAAGCTACAATCAACTTGCTGTGCAGGTTCTGCTGTGTGTTTCTAACAGGAAGAGTATTCAAGGTTAGGTTGGATTACACAGAGGAGTGTAGCAATGCAGCAACAGCTTCATTCACAGCAGTTTGTTATGGATTCCTTTGATTAACACAAAGTGTTCCCACACGGTTATCTTTTGTTGCAGTTCTAGGCGAATTCCAAGTAAACAAATGGAGTACTAGGTTTATTATCACTCACCACTGAGGCAGCATGTGTTCATGTTGATTTGTGACTGTTACACAACCTGGATGGATTTTATTCAAACTATCAGAAAGTGATCAATTGATCCACAGCTGGTCAACTTTATGAGTCAGCTTGACTAAAGGAGATCACCACAGCAATAGTAGCAAACACAAAAACGACTTTACCTCAGTCGGTTTGATAGACACTGAGCTGTAGTCATGCAGCTGTAGCTGAAAGTCCTACTTTATTAGTCTGCAGAGATCTTCTCATATATCTTTAAGATCTTTATTTATACCTGTTGGATTGAAAGGAAGATAATTATGTGTTTTATGTCAAAGAACTGATTTAAATTATTTCAACATCGATAGGATGTCATTGCATATGTAGTTTTGGGGTTTTTTCATTACAACTTGTAAACGGTATTATTCTGATTCAGTCATAGTTTTTAATGATGTGGAGCCTTTTAAGCGTGTTTCGGGTTCAGCAGCTCTCTGACTTGTTGGCTAAATTTGGAGCGTTGACTGCCCACTCATTTTGACTGAAAGGAAGTGCCGTGCATGTGTCAGCATCTGTGTTGCAATAATAGTTTCTGATTGAAAGGTAAACATGGTAGTCAATATTTTCAAGTGCCTAAATGCTCGTGGAATCAGTTATGCATCTGCATGCTGTCATGGACGAGAGTACCCACAGTCTGTGTGTAGCAGGGTGAAACAGACGTTCACTGAAGGACCCTGAGACAGAAACAGAAAGGCGACGGCGATGAGGCGATGAGGCAGAGCGAGGTTGTGGTTGAACATCACCTGCTGATGCAGCGCTTGAATGTAGCGTTTGAGTGCTGCAGCTCTGACAGGAGTCAGGGCTACATCCATCACTGTTAAATCCTCTCACTGTACGCAGATGCTCTTGGTACTGGCTGATCGTGTGTGTGCGTGCGCTCGTGTGTGTGTGTGTGTGTGTGTGTGTGTGTGTGTGTGGTGGTGGTGGGTGTATATTATAATCAAAGTTCTAAGTTTAGAAAGTCTATAAAACCTGCACTGAGTCAGAGGTCTAAATATAGAGAACAAGTACCTGGTCGAGCTAATACCCCCCCACACACACACACGCACACACACAAACACGCGCGCGCACACACACACACACACACACACACACACACACGGCCACTCTTCCATACATGCTAATGACTGATCATCTTCTGCTGCTACATCACCCACATCGTTCTCACAAGAGGAAGTAACCTGAGTAGTGAACGCTCAGCTCCATTCATGCACACACCGTCTCTCTAGTGACTTGGTTTCATTCTCACATGTTGAGTGTGTGAGCTGAGTTGAATTCTGACAGTGTGTGTGTGTGTGTTTCTGGAAGTGGGTAAGTTTCCTACCTTCATTTCTCACCCTCTACACTTTAAATTGCAGGTTTTTGTGTGTTTTAGCAAAATAATCTGTTTCAGCTGGTTGTTTTGGTGTTTTTAGTGACTTTACATTCTCAGAGTCACGTTAAGAGAGTCAGACATCTTTATTCATCCTTTTGTAAGGTTATTTTTTAAGATTTGTTCCTTAGTTTCTGCATCAGGACCTGAACATCTGTGCAAATGTTGTGCAACAAGGATACAGGAACATTGTTTATATAAAGAAAAGACATTATAGTAAAATTATGCAATGTCTGGATTTAAAATGAGTCTGTAGATGAAAAATGACACGGGTGGTGTTTATGACAGTAGGTTTTGCAGCCACGTTGTTGTTCTGAATCATTTAACCCTTTAAACGGCAGGTCAAGCCTTTAGTAGAGCACACTTTAGTCCCTGTATCTTATTGAAGCATGTACTAATGTTAATTGAGTGAAAAAATTATACACACACACACACACACACATTGGTTTGTATACATTATACATGGCATTATGACCTCTCCCTAAAATGAGCACGGAATGCTGAAAGTAAAATTATTCATTGTTCTTTTATTCTGCAAGTCTAAAATATTAAGGTATAATAATCCTAATGACAAATAAACCCGTATGAGTTTGAGCTGTGGATGTTTGAGACGTTACTCACCAGCCTGTGTGGGACTGGAATAACTGAGGTGGTTAAAGGAGGTGTGAGTCTATGTAGGAAGGTATTTAGTGCTGCTGGGGATAGTAACCACTATACCGCCTTAAATGTGGGGACTTGTCATTGAGCTTTGTGGCAATACAAAGATTTTATTCACAATGATGCATAAAAGATACGTTTTAATAAATGTGAAGGTATTTAACAAAGAGCCAAATTCATGAGAGGAATTCAAGGAATGCGTCTCGCTTGTCAGGAACATGATCATGTTAAATTTTAACTCTAAGGGTCAAAATGCGTAACATTAAACAGGAACTAGACTTTCACACACCAGAATAAAAGTTCATAATGGAGGGAATCGCTAGTTAGGATGATGAAGAGGCTCAAGGAGGAGCAGGAGTTTGACTATGGAGGTGAAATAAGATAAGTGACACTTTCTGTCCTTGTCTTTTTGCAGCTGATGGAGCTACGATGTGTGTGACTCCTACATGGCCTACAGGTACACCTCCAGCAGCTTGGGCACCATGAAGCTAGCAGGTAGGCTCAAACTGTCGCTCACTTCACTGACTCATCAAATACGATCATTTCCTTCTTTGAAGCAGACAGATGATTTTGTTAAAGGTGTCTTAGAATTTTAAACCTTGTTTACCTTGTTATTGCATAAAGGCAGCTTGGGGTGTCACAGTCTCACCAGAATATGACTTTTTTTAGACATTGAATTCATGACATTGAAATTTTTTTTCTGTGAAATGATGTATTTTATTTTCTTGTTACATAAAATACACCAGCAAAGATGTCTCTGTAAAAATCCAACAACAGAATTTCACCAGCAAAAATTCAAAATCAGAAATTCAACAGCAAAAATTCAAAATCAGAAATTCAACAGCAAAAATTCAAAATCAGAAATTCAACAGCAAAAATTCAAAATCAGAAATTCAACAGCAAAAATTCAAAATCAGAAATTCAACAGCAAAAATTCAAAATCAGAAATTCAACAGCAAAAATTCTAAATCAGAAATTTAACAGCAAAAAATCTAAATCAGAAATTTAACAGCAAAAATTCAAAATCAGAAATTCAACAGCAAAAATTCAAAATCAGAAATTCAACAGCAAAAATTCTAAATCAGAAATTCAACAGCAAAAATTCGAAATCAGAAATTTAACAGCAAAAATTCAAAATCAGAAATTCAACAGCAAAAATTCTAAATCAGAAATTCAACAGCAAAAATTCAAAATCAGAAATTCAACAGCAAAAATTCTAAATCACAAATTCAACAGCAAAAATTCTAAATCAGAAATTTAACAGCAAAAATTCTAAATCAGAAATTCAACAGCAAAAATTCTAAATCAGAAATTCAACAGCAAAAATTCTAAATCAGAAATTCAACAGCAAAAATTCTAAATCAGAAATTCAACAGCAAAAATTCTAAATCAGAAATTCAACAGCAAAAATTCAAGTGACCTCAGTTGTTGCTGAATTTCTGAAGTTGAATTTTCGCAGCTGAAATTTTTGCTGATGTATTTTAAGTTAGAACAATTCAAATACATAATCTTACTGAATAAAAATTCAATGCCATAAATTTAGTGTCTAAAATATATCATATTCTGGTGAGACTGTATTTCTTCCATACAAATGTAGCACACTAACCATAGACATGAATACGTAGACGCCCCATTGGGCGTTGGAGAGCGTAACAACCTCGTCGCCATATTGGATGGGTTCCTCACTCTCCAAACCCAACTGGAGTCAACACAGGGTGAGCAACTATGCTTGTTCGTGGGCGATGGTGGCAGAGGAGTTAAGTGGACGCCAGGCAGTCGGAAGGTCGCAGGTTCACGTCCCGCTCAGTCTGTTGCTGTCGTTGTGTCCTTGGGCAAGACACTTAACCCGACTTGCCTGTGTTGATGGTGGTCAGAGGGGCCGATGGCGCAGAATGGCAGGCTCGCTTCTGTCAGACTGCCCCAGGGCGGCTGTGGCTACATAGTAGCTTACCATCATCAGCCGTGTGTGAATGTGAGAGTGAATGAATAATGGAAAGTGCTTTGAGTGCCTTGAAAAGCGCTATATAAATCCATTATTATTATTATTATTGTGTTTTGAGCAGCCTACAACCAGCGTTCTATTGAAAACTGATCACGTGGGATTACTATTGACTTTTCTGGCCTACCTGTTGGGGTTTTATATTTTAATAAATTTATTTTTATTTTGTTTAATTATATTTATATTTTAATTATCATTCCAGACAATATGTCTGATTTTGTGAAAAGCAAAATAAAATGTGTTTTTAGCTGGGTAAGCACCTTCCTCAGTACAAATAAATGCACTGGGGGCGAATGGAGACCCATCCAAGATGGCGGACGGCCACTACGGCAGCTCCAGTAGGCAGCGCCAGTCCACAGGGCGTCTACGTATATGATGTCTGTGATGCTAACTGTGGAACAATGCTAGCCCAAGCTACTGCTAATGCTAGCCCAAGCTACTGCTATTGTCAACAACAAGGAAGAATGTCAGAGCACACAAGTAACATTCCAGGATGTGCTAGGAATATCCCATATTTGAATGAATGCCAGATAGATCCATAGATTGCCTATGGAGTTTTCCAGATACTGGACACAGCTGTACACAGAGCTACTAGCTTCAGGCAGCATCATTGAGCTATTGGGGTAAACCATTGTAGAGCTTTGAGTTCGGCCATTGATCAGAACCTCTGGGTCATTTTGAGCCCCAACAAAGTTTCATATGCTACAAAGAGGCTTAAAGAACTTTCCTATTGATAAAGAACAATATTCTAAGAGTTGTATTGTTTTACCTGTTTAATGTTCAGACTTTTAAATCCTCACATATTGATCTGTTGTCAGATGGCTGCTCCCCAACAGTTCCTGAGTCAGAACTATACCGCAGCGTCCAGGCTGCTCTGCCCCGGGAAACGGATCAGCATCAGCCCGTAGGCGTGTGTAACAAAGGTACTGAACCCTCTACGTCAGCATGCTGAACTCCAGCAGAAATCAGCACAAAAAAAGGTTTTTCTTAGTTGTTATTTTAGTTAAAAGTGCTCACATGTGTTGTTTTGTATTTAAAATGTTTCCTCTGTGGAGAGATGTTTACTGGGACCAGTATGAGTCACCCTGTGGAATTAAGCCGAGTCAGCATGTTTAGTGCCCTCCTGTTAGTCATCGGTCACATTTTGGATGAGCTGATGTAAGTGACATAGTTAGTCATTGTGTGTGTGTGTGTGTGTGTGTGTGTGTGTGTGTGTGTGTGTGTGTGTGTGTGTGTGTGTGTGTGTGTGTGTGTGTGTGTGTGTGTGTGTGTGTGTGTGTAGGAATGCTGAGATGGACAATTCATAAGAAGGTTCAAAACAACCCGGTGAACAGCTTATCTCTGGTGTGGGTGCTGATAAAGGAGCTCGAGAAGGTACGATTGTCCTGTTGATCTAATGATTTCACCTCGAGCTTCTAACATTTTTTTCACTTGCACTTTCAAAGAGGAAGGAAGCTGCTGTCACCTTGGACGCAGCGAGCGAATGTCACTATTTTAGTCCCATGCATTTGTCTGACGTGTCCCATCAACTGCATGTTTCTCTGCAGGCAGAGAGATGGGACTCTCGTAACTACATCATCCCTTTGCTCCACACCCTGATGTACGCCATAGTCCAGGTACATCATACATGCTGTTTCATACAATTTTACTGTTAATTTCATTCATATGTGCATGTGGTTGAACTAAAAGCACAGATTTGTTCATTGGCTGATTTAAAAGTATCGTTTTAGACTAATGTATACAGGGTAGTGCTGGGTTTGCTCTGGGTTTTTTAGTATTGCCTGGTCAGCAGGAGGAGGAACAGATTTTATTTCCTGGAATAAATGCCAATAAGGAAGTTATGACCTAAAATGCTGCCAACTATGTCACAGCATAGGATTTTTCCTATAACAAAAACGTTGTTTGTTCCCGTAATTCTTTTTAACTGGTGATGTGTTTGTTTGTGACATTTCAGACAGCCTACATGCCAGATGAGCTGTACAAGCGGGTTTACGACTTCTGTAAGAGACTACTGACCTATCCCCAGCCCTACTGCTCCGTGGGTCTCAGCTACGTCAGACAGATTAAAACGGAGCGTCTCTTCTCAGGTAGTTCCCCCCAAGTCTTCCAGTAGTAAGATGGTAAAAGACAAAACGATGAAACGCAGGATGGTGCACAGCATGGCAGAATTCAGAAAACATCAGTTTGGTGTGACGTGAACTGCAGAGGGTTAAGAGTTTGTAATAAAGGTTTCTTTATATATAGAATATAAAGCAGACTTTGTAGATCTGATTGACCAACATAGGGCAAGTGTGACTGATGAGCAGAAAAAACACTGACCAGAAGAAAACAACGTAAATGAGCATGAATCACCAGTTTGGCTGTCATGGTCGAGCTAGTTGAGAAAACCCTCACAAAGTGTGACGACATGACTCTGACTGCTGGACTTAACAACCCCATTAGCTGTCTGTTTATCAGATGTGCATCAATGAAGAAAAAAATTTTTATGTTAGAGTTTTGCACCATCATTAAACTCTGGTTTGATCATCAGGTCTGATGTACCAGAGGATGGTCACAGCTGAGCAGAACCTAAAAAACGAGTACTACCCTTTCCAGGAGAGGTGAGCCAGTATCGGGTCATGCTGGATTGGCACCGTGTGTTAGTTGTGTTGTTTTAAAACCCTTCCTTGTCTGTTATCGAACACCTGCAGGGTTTTTGTGCTGGCTGATCCAGACATCTTCTGCGGTCCCTTGATACCGGTCCTGTTGGGGGATTTGGACGCGTCTGCATCAGCCAGGTTTATAAGTCCTCTGGATCACATGCGTACAGTGGTTCTTCACTCTTTACAGGCTGCTTTAGGACCAGAGAGGTGTCATGGGCCCAAGCTGGCTCAGGCCCTGAAGGTCAGTATTAGGAACTCTTGATTTTTGTGTTTCTTTTCTTTCACTGTTTATATTACATTTATGTGATTTTTATTTATAATTTTTATCATTAAATTGACTTCAGGTCAAATAGATGGTTCAAGGTTTTGGTACATTTCTGTAAGTGTGTGAGAATCAGAGTTAGTCTGGTAAGCCATCCTATATATGTAAATAAATACTCTGGCCACGACCCATAGACAGAATCCAGTTGTGGGGTGGTGGTAGTAGTAGTAGTGGTAGCACTGCAGTAGTAGTAGTAGTAGTAGTGGTGGTAGTAGTAGTAGTAGTGGTAGTAGTAGTGGTAGTAGCACTGCAGTAGTAGTAGGTGTAGTGGTGGTAGTAGCACTGCAGTAGTAGTAGTAGTAGTAGTAGTGGTAGTAGTAGTAGTGGTGGTGGTAGTAGTAGTGCTAGTAGTAGTAGTAGTGGTGGTAGTAGTAGTAGTAGTGGTAGTAGTGGTGGTAGTAGTAGTAGTAGTGGTAGTAGTAGTAGTGGTAGTAGTACTAGTAGCGGTAGTAGTAGTGGTAGTAGTAGTAGTGGTAGTAGTAGTAGTAGTAGTAGTAGTAGTAGTAGTAGTAGTGGTAGTAGTAGTAGTAGTGGTGGTAGTAGTAGTAGTAGTAGTGGTAGTAGTGGTAGTAGTAGTAGTAGTAGTAGTAGTAGTAGTAGTAGTAGTAGTGGTGGTAGTAGTAGTAGTAGTAGTGGTGGTAGTAGTAGTAGTAGTGGTAGTAGTAGTAGTAATAGTGGTAGCACAGACAGTAGTAGTAGTAGTAGTAGTAGTAGTAGTAGTAGTAGTAGTAGTAGTAGTAGTAGTGGTAGTAGTAGTAGTAGTAGTAGTAGTGGTAGTAGTAGTAGTAGTGGTGGTAGTAGTAGTGGTAGTAGTAGTAGTAGTGGTGGTAGTAGTAGTGGTAGTAGTAGTAGTAGCGGTAGTAGTAGTGGTAGTAGTAGTAGTGGTGGTAGTAGTAGTGGTAGTAGTAGTAGTAGTGGTAGTAGTAGTGGTAGTAGTAGTAGTAGTGGTGGTAGTAGTAGTAGTAGTAGTGGTAGTAGTAGTAGTAGTGGTGGTAGTAGTAGTAGTAGTGGTAGTAGTGGTGGTAGTAGTAGTAGTAGTAGTGGTGGTAGTAGTAGTAGTAGTGGTAGTAGTAGTAGTGGTAGTAGTACTAGTAGTAGTAGTAGACACCCATTGTAGCTGATAACATCAGTGTTTGTATCTCATAAACCTTCATGACTGATGTTGTGTTACTCCCGATCTGCGTGGTGTTGCCTAGCAACGGTTCTAACACAACGCCGCAGCAGGACACACTCTGGTGCAGACGTGCACAGATGTATGACCCTTCAACCTTCTTGCTAAGAATACATGCTGTGTGTGTGCTTACCTTCCTGTGAATGTGAACGTTCACACATGCGTGTGTGTGTGTGTGTATGTGTGTGTGTGTGTGTGTGTGTGTGTGTGTGTGTGTGTGTGTGTGTGTGTGTGTGTGTGTGTGTGTGTGTGTGTGTGTGTGTGTGTGTGTGTGTGTGTGTGTGTGTGTGTGTGTGTGTGTGTGTTTGTTTTGGAACAGGACATGGGTCAAAACGTCGAGTCGTACTTTCAGGAAGTGATGGCGAGTTTTGAGCAGTGCATGGAGGAGGGGGGCCGAGGGGATGGGGGGTCGCTGATCAGCCGTCTTCAGCAGCTGTACAGCGAGATCGTCTCAGACCAAACCTCAGGTACGAGCGCTGCTATGTAGGTCACCATCTCTCTCTCTCAGTTTCTCTTCCAGCTTCGAGTCATAAATCAACTTGTTGGTGCGGCTCGACAGCAATTTAAAAAAAGGGCGAGGGCCAAACGGCAGGAAGAAAACAATAAAAATAGACGAATAAACACTGTGATCTGCAGGTCCAGCAGTAACTAAAATCATCTCAACTTTGTATTCTGTTACTTGATATTGGACTTACTACTGTAACGGTGAATGAACCATGTTCACGTGATGCGTGTGATGAGTGTGTGTCGCTCACACACTTACAGCTTTATGTGAGGCAATAAGAAGAATGAGAAGCAGCCCGTTTTCTAAGTAGTGTTAAAGTTTGTGTTCTAATCACAGATTACATGTTGTGATGATGCTTTTGTTTCACTGTGGCTTTTAGATCCAGCAGATAATCTCTGTTCAGCTCTCTCAGCGGAGCGGTTTTCATTAGCCACCAAAGTTAAATCCACAAAAAAAAACATTGCACGCTGAGGTGAAGTTGTGTTTAGCTCACTAGAAGGCACAAGCTTTTACTTCCTTTCTGTTCAGCCATAACTTTAACCCTCTCATGACCATAACCGCTGCCTTCTGGGACGCCTAATCAGTCTGGTGGATTTTTGTCATTTCTGTCACCTTTTCAAACCATCTTATGTAACGTTCTCTCTCTCTCTCCTTCACTTTGCTTCATGCAACCCAGTGCTGCATGTTTCCCTCACGTATTGCATCTTTTGTGATGACTATTGCATCATACAATTAGAAATCTATTCTTGACACAACAAATATGACACAACTGGGAAGCTTTCTTGTCTTGCCGTTGGAGCTCATAATACGATGGCCCCAGGAGGCTTTTGTTATTTATTATATTTGCCCTCAAATGTTTAATTTCTGAGCTTTGCTGCACTTTTAGAATTTCTTTGACATCTTGAACGGCTCAGGAGTTACAGTAGTTACAGAGAAGTGTGTGTGCCGAGCCCTGACGACACAGTAATAAAAGTCGTAGGACCAGCTGATACTTTTGGACTTGGCAACTCTAGATCGTGTTGTTTTGTCCAGAACATCCTGCAGATGCTCATTCGAGTTATAACCAGGAGACTGTGGAGGCCAAGAAAAGCAGCTTAAACTCTTGCTGCAGTGAGGCAGACATGCTTTATTCCCAGCAGACGACACCTGCTGCGTTCCTCCTGTCTTCTATAGTTCATCCTGCTGCTTTTTTACCAGACATTCATAGACCCGGTGATCCGGATGATTTAAAGGGAAAAGAAAACACGATTCCCAGATCAGGACAGCTTATCCATCCAGTTCTCATCCTTAAGCACAAAATGTAGTTGTGGTTTCATTTTAGGAGAAAGGTAAACTCTGGAACCAGCAATTTGTCCATTTCTGATACTTTAGCGTGAGCGATTAGACATCTA
Organism: Aphyosemion australe; assembly: GCA_006937985.1. Classification (NCBI taxonomy): domain Eukaryota; kingdom Metazoa; phylum Chordata; class Actinopteri; order Cyprinodontiformes; family Nothobranchiidae; genus Aphyosemion; species Aphyosemion australe. The sequence continues at coordinate 107,558 of SSNS01000302.1, read as the reverse complement.
GCCAGATTAGTGCTTGTTCAAGTCAATCACATGCTGTTTTCCATTCTGTTCTTTGCAAAGGCAAAATGGATTTTTCTGTTTCTGATGCCAAGTTTCAGAAGTCAGGGTGACCAAAGGCTGATAAACTCATCTAGTTGGTGTTCATAATGTTTTGGCTTATTTGCAGAACCTGTTTCCTACAGTCAGCAGTGTTGATGTTCATGTTTTTATGATGAAAGCAGGATCAAACATGTGAGCGTCTAACCTCATCCTGCCATCTGTCCGGTCAGCTGTGTGTATTATTAGCATTAGCATGAACGGATATCTATTTCCAGGTTGCCTCTTGCTGTTATCATGTCAGCGGCCCATCCCGTGAACCTGATCCCAAACCTTTCCTGATCCCAAACCTTTCCGGCCAAAAGACAGAAAGATGGACAATATTGTTCACAACAAGGAAGTCGTGGAGGCGGGGGGTTGTTTTGTTTTTGTGACAGTTTTTCCTCCATGTTTACCACAGGACCATTGTGTGGTGGGCCGATGTGTGACTGCCCCCTCCCTAACCCTGAGATGAGCTTCAACCTGTGGACGGAGGATCTGGACATCTGTGAGTCTCTAGAAGAGATTATTGTTGATTTTATTCACCCAAATGAAACTAGAAATTAGGCTTTCTTCAGTCTTTTTATTCATTCATGTCCATCTGTGTCGTAAAAGAGTAAGGCTAGAGAAACAAAGGTGGCCTCATTAGGCAGTCAGCATGAATGAAGTCATGCAGTTTGCTGATGATGTGTAGATTTTGAAGTAAGGCTGATAAAGGAGGAGGTTGTGGTGTGAAACCAGAATACACACGAAGAAGGAAAATCCCACAAAGGTCAGCTTAAATAACTTGAAACTGGCAAAAAGGAATGATTCAAAGTTCATTAAAAATAGAATAATGAAAATCAGACGGTGTTATTAATGTGGTTTAACACAGAAGACGGGCTGAACTAGCGTGTTCAGTAATCAGCATCACGTGTCTTCAGTCTAATAATCAGTCAGTCAGTCTGTTTAAAAGCTGAAAGGTAGTCACAGTGCTGTTTGGCTCAGGGTGTGTACCACACTAAACATTAGGGTGACTATTACTGAGCAGCATGTTAAAGGTAAAGTAGGACAGGGGCAGGTCCTGGTCCTGGAGAGCCGCTATCCAGCACGTTTTAGAGGTTTCCCTGCTTCAACACACTTCACCTGTTCAGCAGCTCATCAGGCTCTTCAGAAGCCTGCTAATCACCTGCTGATTAAAATCAGGTGTGTTGAAGCAGGGAAAGCTCTAAAATGGGCTGGATAGCAGCTCTCCAGGACCAGGGTTCCCTACCCCTGCTGTAGGATCATCTCCAGGCAGCTTGGTGGTGACAGATTCAGATGTTTAATGTCCAGAGCTGCAGACAACCTGCCAGGTGAGAATGTAGTATGGATGGTAGAAAAAGAGCCAAGGTAACTAACCGAACCAGTTCAAGCTAAACCCAAAGGTCACATTTTGCACCACTGCACCCGCACCACATTTAAACTATAATATCTGGAGGAGGAACCCTTCATGGACAGCAGTATGTAGTGTAACTACAGCCTGTTCAGGATGTGCAGTAGCAGTAGACTGCTGACCATTTGATTACAGGCTGTGAGGCTACTGGAGGACCCAGCCTGTGATAGTGACCGTGTGCAAACACAGAGGCAGTCTGTGGAGGAGGTGTTGAGTTCTGTGTGTTTTTGTTGGAAACAGGGCGAGAGCTGTTCAAGTGGTTTCGATCCAAATCAGAGAACTTCTCCTGCCTCAGCCAAGATCAGGACGACTTTGAGGACGATTCCGCCTACAGCCTGACGCCACCTGACATTGCCCGCCTCTCCATCCTGTCTAATGACAGTGGTATTGAAAGGGACTTGCCTCCAGGCTCTGATGTTTCTCCATCATCCTCTCAAGACATCCCTATCATAGAAGGACCATGGGATCAATCCAAAAAGTAAATACCCGTTTAGAAGTTTACGATCACTAAAAATGGCCTGGTGGGCAGTCAGATAAGAGGCTTTAGATTTTTGAGCTGAACAAACCAGACTATCATGTATGAGCTAAAACTAAAGCAGTGTGTCAGGAATGCTAGGTTTTAAACTAGCAGCTTGAAACTAAAATAAACAAGGATCTGGCAGAAAACAAGACAGGGAACTGGGATAACTGGTAGCCAAGACAACAGGGAGACAGCATAACTGGGATAGTTTTAAACTGGTGGTGGAGGTGATTACACAACAGGAACAGGTGAGCTGATTACTGATTGGAAGCTAAACTAAAATAAGGAACAAATCCTTTTTTTTCTTAGAAAATGATTACGTCAAGAACCATCTTGACGTAATCATTTTCTCTCTTTAAAGAAAAAGTTCACTCGTTTTTTTTTCAACACATCTGCAACAACGTTTTCTCAGTGACTTGGTCTTTAACACCTTCTTAAGGCGTGTTTCCACTGTCGGAACTTCAGGGTGATTTTATCGGAACTTCCCGGCATGTGCGTCTCCACTTCACTGGGCCGGCCGAAAGGGTTGTTTAAAGGGCCATTGTCAGGAATGAAAGTCCCTGAACAGGGGTAGGTACTCAGAAAGACCCGGTAGAGTCGCTGATTGGTTGTAACTCAGGAGGAAATGACATCAGCAGACATCGTCCAAAACAACCAGCATTAGTAAAATTAGAAGAGTTGCTTGTGAAGCTGAACAGAAGAACAAGCAAATAAGCACCAGTCACGCTGTTTTGAAATTGACGTTATTAAACTCCCAACACTGGAAAATGCAGCAGAATTCCCCCACAACGATGTAATTCATGGTGCTTTGTTGTCTCACAGAGCACCGTAAATAACAGCGCTTCAACTGGTCATTGAACACCACATTATACATCACACAGCAGCTCTCCCGGTCCTCTGAATAGATTAAATTGCCATTCACCTTTAATGTTACTGTGGATACTTATTGGTGCTGATCAGTGACATCACTCACTGCCAAAGCAGTCGCAATACGCTGACGTCTGCGCAAAGCCCTGAGAGGGCTGAGTTTGTATGGAAACACAACAGCTGACCAGACCGGGTCGTTGGATCTCCTGGTCCGTTTCCCCGTCCCAGAATTTACCCTGAAGTTCCGACAATAGAAACGTGCCTTTAGTTTCACACAGAAAAATTTGACCCAGTCTTTTTTTGTCTACATTGATTCACTTTTGTGAACTCCACAATCCGCCCCGGGCATTTCCATCAGGTTGAGGGTTAGGGTTAGGGACCTTGAAAATGCCTAATTACACCCTCTTTAGTCGGCTGTATTGCTGATTTCTGGTGTGTTTTATAATGGGCTCTATGCACGCTCCAACTTCCGCATTCCACATAAGACCGCACCCCTATGTCCGGTTGTCATAGTGATCGGTGAAGCTGTGACATGGCTGAGAGTTTGGAGTTCACCCGGTGCTTCCTGGAGTTACCAAAAGTTACAATCAATGATTTAAGGCAAATTTTCTCTTTGTTTAAATGAAAAAAAGAAAAAAGTGGTTCTCTCGTTTTTTTTAAAAAAACCTCCACCAATAACACGTCCGACCAAAAAGCCATAAGCAACTAACCTCCAGGAAGCACCGGGTGAACTCCAAACTCTCAGCCATGTCACAGCTTCGCTGACCACCATGACAACCGGACATAGGAGTGCGGTCTTATGTGGAATGTGGAAGTTAGAGCGTGCATAGAGCCCATAGGGCTTTGCCTCCTTTGGCCTCCAGAGCAGTAAACTGTCCAAACCTTTACTTAAAATGAGGAATGTTTGCACCTTGTGGTGGAGTCTATCACTAGCAGTTTGGTTTTGGTTTAAATAAGCTTTGTTTTTGTCGTTTCTTTAGTCTCTTTAGCATTTGCATGAACTGCTTTGACATTTTTCACATTTAAGTAGTTTTCCGTCAGCAGAAACTTTTCGCAACTCAGCTGTCCTATCAGAAAAAATCTCTGTTTCCACTAACTGAGGTTGTTCTTCTGTACAACATGTTAGAGGCAGGTTGTTCACACCGTTTTATAGAAACACTTCTTCTTTCTCTCAGTGAACAAGAATCGCGGCTGCTGCGACGAAAGTGCATTAAGCTTAAGCCGACCCAAAAGGACAGCCTCGCTCTGATCCAAGACTCCCTAGACGACCAAGCAAACCTCGCAGCAGTCGCAGGAAACGGAGCGAAGGGGGGCAGGAGGGGATCCACTCTTCAGAGGCTGTCGGGAGTCAGCATGATTCAGAACCACTTCTCCAAGCAGCAGAGACACTTAACTGCCAGGATTGTGGTGATGGGGGATGACAGGGTGGTGGGCCGCCTGGCGAAGGCCTACTACCTGTACAGGTAAGGCCCTGTGGAATAAAGACGGGATTTGCTGCCTATCACTGTTTACATGTCTCTGGGATCCTCGTACACGCCTGATTTAAAGTGAACATAAACAGTTGCCATAGTGACACATTTTCTTTCTGCAGAAATTCATTTGCTGTCGTTCATCTTTGTTTTTCTCAGGAATTGAACAGCTTATGTTTAATGGTGACTTTACCAAGAATAAAGATTTCATTTAAATGCTTTTATTCTTTAAGTTCCTGCTTTTGAGAGGATAATGTGACCCTTTGATCAGACGCTCACCTAGACGAGGCCTCAGACCTGTTAGAAACGGTGTTGAACCCTAAATCACATATCGCCTAGCGCCTTTCACCCCAAGGCATTACCTAAATCATCCAACGTTGTTGTTTCAGGGAGAATTTAAAACTAAAATCACTTGATGTTGCCAGATCTGGACCAACCTGTTAGCATTCGGAGTTTGTTGAGTTAAAGCTGCTTTAGCGAATCTAGAGAACAAGCTAGGCTTAGAACACAAGCACGGTCACGGAACACTCACCCCTCCCCTCGGGTATCTTCCCTGAGACGCTTCTGCCGGAACCGGAATCCCGCGATGCCAGAGGAAACGAGATGGCGCTAAACACCAGTCGCCGTTTTCTAGGTCCAAACGTCTTTTGTTGTCCGTGACTTCAAATGTTTTTCTTTTTGGGACTCTGGTAGTTTGTCCTAAAGTTGAAGTGGTAGCAGCCGGCTGGTTCTCCTCTGAACCTCTCACTCCAGTGGTGCTCTGTTGCTAAATACGTGAGTGTGTGATGAGTGGAGGACCCAGGGAAGTGCGGCGGTTCAGTGAGACCAACAACCAGATGGTCCAATAGCTGCTTTTGGTCCGAGCCGTGTTATTGGTGGAGGTTTTCTACAAATGTGGAGAACCACTTTATTAATTTTTTTCCTTTTTTTTAATCTCCATAATATATTTATAGCTATACTATGGTAGAATGTTGAAAAATGTTTTAAGCTAATTTGTTTTCCAAATATGCCACTGCAGCTTCAAAGACATTTTTAATGAAAGCTAAGGTTGACATTTGGCTCACAGACACACACAAAGGCACTTAGTGAAACATTTTTACCCACATGTAGCCTGTCGGCGGTGAGCGATAAACATTGTTTGTTTCATTTAAGTTTAGTCCTGTTGGTGCAGCGACCTCACGCACATAAAACCTCAATCAAACTTTCAAATTCAGATTGGTGAACTAAAACTATTTTCTGTAATAAAAAGAGCTTTGGTAGCTACAAATGTTTGGAGCCTCTCACGAACTTGTGGTGTGGCCTTTGCAGGAAAAGAGAAGCACGCCGGCTTTGTCTTACAATGAAAATCAGCCTCCAGTTTTACTACATTCCAGTTTGTGCGGCACCAGCTCCTTCGTCCTCTGCCAAGGTAAGGCGACTTCCTCCTGTCAACACAGTGCCACTACCTGAGAGTAAACAACACACAGATAAGCTCAGTAACAGAAGAGTAAAGGAGAGAAAGGGATTTTTGTGGGTGTAACAGAGCCTTTTCTTATTTCCTCATATTATTATGACCACAGAGATCCTCAGAACACCTCCACACCACACCTAAACGGACGCTTGGCTTCACTTTTCTGTTCCTCATTATAGGTGAAGCTCTGCCAGCCCAAGGGGAATCCCTGCACTCTTGGTTCCTACCTGAGCAACGTGGACCCGTGGTACAAGTGTAACATCAGCAGCATGGGCAGCACCATTCATGGACTAGCTAAAATGGTACCATACCATTTCTAATATCTGTTAGAAGTTTAGTTTACAGACTGAGACAGACACCAGTCGGTCTAAAGACAGGCTTTATTTTCACAGTCAAGTGGTCACAGTTGCTTCAGCATTACTGCATCACCACTCAGCCAACATGGCTGCTGCGTTTTGTATGAGCTCAAACACAGGAAGTTGCACAAGATCGTTGAGTTCACCAAAACCACAAGTAACCTGAAGCTCCATGACCGTGTCTTTGGTCTGATTCATGCTGTAAACGTCAGTTAGAGGGTTGGTTGGTTTATTAAAGTAAAACATGAAGAAGAAATAATGCTTTCTGAGAATGCACCACTTTGTCCAGTGAAGGTTCATTTGTGTGACTGGTTTTCTGTGTTTTAGCAGCAGATGAACCCTGCCAGCTCTAAAGACCCCTTCATCTCTGATGTCATTGCCTACTACGTCCGCAGCGGCCAGCAGCCCGTCTACTTCACCATCTATTTTGTTAAGGTAGCATCAGACATCGTATGGTGGTGTTCACCAGCCTGTCGTCTGTAAATCACAGATTTCTTTGCTTTATTTATTTATTTTTTCTGTTTTTCTTAGATTACATTCACCAACCCTAAAAAGGATCCGGTGGACGACGTGTTCCTGACACACCTGGAGTTTGAGTTTCCAGAATTCAGACAGATCTCAGCTTCAATTAGAGGTGAAATAATAATAATAATAATAATAATAATATGTGTGCCTCTTATCCTAAATCTGCTATTCCAAACATGCATATGGTAAATGATAGCTCATTTTTTTCTTAATCACTGGTTTAACACTAGAGATGCTCCGATAAGAGAATTATATTTATATATATTTAAAAACTTGCCTGCAAAGAGTGAGAAAAAATGAAGCCAAAAGTATTTTGCAGACACTTCCTTCATGTGACTAAAGCCAGCTTCACCAAAATGCCGTCGTCTCTCTTCTGGTTGTTTGTTTCTTGGCGTACGTCCATGTCTGACATCATCCCTCCAACTCTCAAACAGATAGAAGGAAGAGCTCCGGGGAGATCTGTGGAGCTGTCGTCTCCATGAATTACAAAAAGGTGAATAACCCTTTATCCTTTCAGGATTCAGAAAGCTGTGAGCGTCACTAAAAGCCTGATCACATCCTGAATAAGTTTCCAGATTGAAGCTGTCATGTCCTGTGTCCAGGTGATGTTGAGTGGTCGAGACGTGGACATAGGAATGTCAGTCAGAACGTCCGGTGCTCAGATCACAGCCATTCCCTCCAGCGAGGCAGAAGGTGCCGAATTGGGTTTATTCTGCACAGTCCTGCCAAAAATCATACTTACATTTGAAAGTGTTTTTAACATCGTGCTAATCTCTCATCTGTTATCTAACAGACTTGAACTGTTTGACTCTGACTATGAATGAAGCTCCGACAAAGACAAAAAGCCAGAATGTGGTGAGTCGATGCAGCAACACAGATGTGACTATGTATGTATGTTTGTTCAGTGCTTTGGGCAGCTTTCAGGGCAGCAGTAGCTCAGGAGGTAGAGCGGGTTGTCCAGTAATCGGAAGGTTGCAGGTTTGATTGCTGCTGTTGTGTCCTTGGGCAAGACACTTAACCCACCTTGTCTGCTGGTGGTTGTCAGAGGGACCGGTGGCGCCTGCAGCCTCGCCTCTGTCAGTGCGCCCCAGGGCAGCTGTAGCTACCATGTAGCTCATCCCCACCAACGTGTGAATGGGTGGATGACTGATTGTGTTGTGAAGCGCCTTGGGGGGTTGTAGAACCCTAAGAAGGCGCTATACAAATACAGGCCATTTACCATTTGAAAAAGTGTTACATATTTCTTTTGATTTTGCTTTTTCATCACTTTAAAGGTACAATATGTAAGAACATACACTTTTTTACACTGAAATAATCCCAAACAGCCTAATGTCTCAGTCATGTTGGAAGGAATTAAATCACATTAAAACAGATTTCATTCTCAGCCGGCTGGGGGTTGTCAGCTTTTCTCCTTTTAACAAAACTAAAGGGGAGGAAGTTGTTTACAATCTGTCCTGCCTCCATACTGTCAGACTGAATAGGCGACTGGCTGGAGTTGAGCTGTAGCGTGAGTGGCTAACCCAAACACAGAAAGAGCAAGCGTTGGCATGAAGCCGACACACGGTTTAATATAGGAACACCCGAGCGTAACCCGAAGGGAAACGGGAACGCTGTGATGTTCCAGAAAAGAGAGTTAGACTTACCCGTTAGCTGTGAGTAGGTTGATTGCGCTGGTCGGCTCTGAACTCTGATTATGGATCCAAAGAAACGATGACTGAGTGAGGAGACGGGGAAACCCACCTCCGTATGTAGGAGCGGGTGGTGACGCAGGAGGTGGACGATGGGAATCCCGGCAGAGTGTTGATGGGAAATGGAGTCTTAGGAAGGTCGAGAGGCGGAAGCCATGACACTATGTGTTCTGGCTCTAGAGCCAATCATATTTGAGCCTGTGGGGTTGCCAAGTCTGCACCGGCATTTGTAATTCGGCACCAGCCGGCAAAAAGCAGCAGGGTTGTGGGAAGAATGCTAGCCATTAAAAGGAGCAGCCCAGAAGTTATTTCATGTTTGCCTAAAACCATGGCTTCCTTTTGTTTAACTCTAATATCAGGTGAAGAACGCTAGAGGCTAATGTTGCACAAATGCAGGTCATTTACACTGAAGTAGGCTACAAGATCTCAAAAGTAACACATCATGTCCTGTTCTGAAAAAAGTAAGAATCAACAACAAAAGAACCCAGAACGACTTCTAAAGCCCTGCAAGCCTCAGATTAGATTATAAAAGCTGAAACTGAAGACCTCTGTAAATACTTTCCACGGCTCTTTACAATAATTTTCTCGTTTTTGGGACTTGGCAGGAATCAACGATTCGAACCAGCAGCATTAAGATTCGCACCTTGGAGGAGACACGATCTTTTACTCTGACTCTAGACGGAGACAGCCGACGGGTCTACAAAAATGTTCAGAGGTAACCCAGCTGGATTTTGTCCCGGGTCAATGGATTTTAATGTATCAAATTAAAACAAAACAATATTTGTTTTCATGCATTTTTGTCGTATCAGTAACCTGAGCTTGTGTGTTTCTTTTAGCATTGAGATCTCCCCCTGCCTGGATCCAGGATACTGCATTCAGAAAACTATCAGGTCCAAATTCAGCTTGGGAGATAATAAAGACGCTGGACTCAGCAAGTACATGAGCAAAGCTCTTCCTCTGCCCATCAATACATTTGCTGGGATCATCAACTGATGAGGAAGTAACTCCGACACACTGAGTGTCTCTATTCTGACACGTGAACACGGACAACAGGAACCGCCTCGGAGTCCTGACAAGCTGCTTCTGGAACTGAAACGGTTTAACGGACATAACTTATGATCAAATACTGCTGTTGATGGAAAACCAAGTCTGCTGGTTCTGCTGTTGATCACCACACACTAACGGAGCGTACTTTAAATGATATTTGCTTTTACCACATATTTCTCCTGACACTGGAGAGACAAGCACAGATAATCAATAACAGATCAGCCATGACTGTCCCCACTGAGGTAGAGAGGCGGGGCTTCTAAGGCCCGGTCCACACGGCAAGATAATCATGCAGATTTTTGACCTGATTACCATAAAAGCTCTAAAGATAATCTTATCAGATATTTCTGCCATGTGTGGTCTGTTAAGAGTTCTTTGGTCTGCTCGGAAGCACGTTGGGACTGCTTGGATCACAAATTAGGGATAGTCAACATGTTGGATAGTCTCAGGTTGAATGTGACGTTTAGCCAATCAGAAAGAGAGGTGACAGAATCAGGGTGCACGCTTTGCATCTGCCATCTTTGTTTACTCTAAAGTCATGTTTGATCTTGAGAGGTTTTGCAAAACTTCCCGTATATTTGGGAATGTTCGGGTGTGAAATCGTTTTTTGTGATGTGTGTAGTTCTTTCCGTGTGTTGGGACACCACCCACAGTAGGACCAAAACTCGGGTATGCATGTGTTTTTATCGTCGTGGGTGGTCTCTCGTGTTCTGAAAGTCGTCTGATGATTTTTAAATCCGTCTGTGTGAACCGGGCCTAAGGCTTTCTGGTTTGGTGATGGAGTCGATACTCTTGTTATCTTCTAATGTTCATTATATGGACGAGGGGTTTCAGAAGGGAGGCTTAACAAATTCAGAGTCTCTTTGTGACGCTGCGTTAACTCACTCCAAGTAGCAAAACTATTGAGTCAACTCTGAGTTTCATCACCTAGCAACAAAACGATATCTTAGATATCTTATGATAAAGTCTTTGACCGTGTTGGTTGCTTTATTCTGAAGCTAGTTAATACATCTTTCTTCATGGTACGTCCCCCAGTGCTTCAAGCATGCCACAGTGCAACCCCTGTTGAACAAAACGACTGACACTGTTGATCACGACATTTTGCTTTCCCGCATGGATGTTGGTGTTGAAGGTAGTCCTTCAGTGGTTTAAATCCTACCTACCGGGTAGATCGTTTTCAGTTTGGGATCTTTTAATTCTACCGCGATTCTCTTGAACTGTGGTGTGCCCCAGGGCTCAATTCTAGGCCCAGCATAGTTTTCATTGTACTTACTACCATTAGGCACTATCTTCTGGAATTACAATGTAGCCTTTCACTGTTTTGCTGATGACCTGCAGATTTATTTGCCTCTTGTCCCAGAAAGTGAACCCCCTAGGCGATATCAAACAGTGGCTATCATTAAACTTCCTCAAGCTAAACAATTTAAAATCCAAGCTCTTGCTTTTTGGCAGCCGGAACGCTCTAGAGGGTGTTTTCAGCCCCTTTGGCTCATGTTAGTAAAAAACCCTGATGTTGTTTTAAATGGTGCTTTTAAGTTAAATACACAGATTAGTGCAGTGGTAAAATCTGGCTTTAATAATTTGAGGCAGTTAGCTAAAGTATGGCCTTACCTTCCTGCTGACGTCTTTGAACATGTCATCCACCTGTTTGTTTCCTCATTGTTGGATTATTGTAATTCCCTCTATCTGGGTCTGGACCATTACTTCCTTTAGCACCTTCAATTGGTCCAAAACGCAGCGGCACGCCTGCTGACTGGCACCAGAAAACATGAACACCTAACCCCAGTCTTGGCCTCACTGTGTTGGATTCCTGTTTATTTCAGGACCAAATTCCAAATTTTACTTTTTGTTTTTAAATCCTTGCTCGGTATGGCTCCCTCCTATATCTCCGTGCTGCTGACTCCCTATATTCCAGCCAGAACCTTGCGTTCTAGTTCCCAGGCCCTGTTAACCGTTCCAAGATCTCGTCTTAAGACCCGTGGTGACACGGCCTTCCCTGTAGCTGGATTGAAATTATGGAATAGCCTGCCCTTGCATATGAGGACTGCTCATAGTCTTGAGCATTTTAAATCTTTATTGAAGGCACATCTTTTTAATCTGGCTTTTAATGCAAGTTGGCATTTGAGTTATTCTTTTAGACAGGTTTTAGATTATTTGTTCTTACTTTTTTCTGTGTCTCTTGTTTTTATTTTAACCGTATTTTTAGTCTTTTACTGTTCTTATTGTTTGTGTTTAGTTGTACAGCACTTCGGGGGAAAGTGCTATAGAAAAAACAGCTCAAACACCCCTGGAGCAGGAAGCCCTCCGTAAGTCTCACGAAGAAGAGAGGCTTTTATCTGCTGCTGTAGCATTAACATGTTAAAGTTGTAGATAGAATTAAAAGATTCTCACCTGATCCACCAGGAACTGGTTTAGTTCACAATCTCTGTTACCATGGTGATAGTGATTTACCACTTCTGTTCTTGGAACAAAGATAAAATTCAAGGTCAACTTTATCCAGAGTTTTCACACAAGCAGCTTTGTGGAATACCCGCCTGCAGCGTCATCTTTACCATCAGGGGGTTCTGGCGTTTTATGGGAAAGCCAAAGTTTTCTACAGCAGAGCATGACGTCACGATGAGATGGCTGTCTCTCTCTCTCTCTACCTGTCGGTGGTTTAAATGTTGTGGCTGATCTGTTTTTACGTTTCCAGACGTCGGTGATCAGGTCTGACTTCATGAAGCAGATCTGAAGAGTGATGGTAACTTTATGAACACTAATTTTATTGCCTACACGCACGCACGCACGCTCACACACACACACACACACACAGGAATGCAGACTCACCTGACCTGTCATGTTATTACTGGCAGATGAATGTCAGACTTGTTTCGCTGAAACGTAGATCTGAACTTGGTGTTCGTCACTGGACCTGTTAGGCCTCTTAGAGGATGATTGACTTTAAACTGGGTTTGAAACGATTCCAGATGTTTACCAGAACTAAGATGTGTCCTGTCAGGAATCAAGAAGAAACTTCCAGATCTGCTGGGATTGGAGGCAGTTTTCCAGTATTCTGACTTAAATATTTGGTTAAATGTGAGACAGACGTCACGAGTCTCCCTCTGGATGCTTGGATCTTTCAATAAAGCGATTGGGTAAATACGGGGAAACCTCTGACATTTAATCATCGTGTCAAATGAACGGTTTTGATTTATAGTTTAAAACCACAAGCAGCCTTTATTGTTTTAGGTTGTCACCCTGACAAGTATGATGTCTGATTTTACAAACCTCAAAAAGTGAAGTGCGTGTGTGTGTGTGTGTGTGTGATGGTCCCTGCTGGCCTGACAGGGTTCAGTTATGATGTTTTAGGGTTTATTTTGCACATTATTCTCCTCTGATGACATTTATGAAGGATGAAATCACTGTTTGTAATAAAATGATGTAAATAAATGATCTGATTTTGTAAAACGGTGTTGGTGTTTTACTTCTCTGCTGTAGTTGTGTGTAGAAGCCACCAGGTGGCGCTGTTTGTTTGCAGTCGTCTGAGTGTCCTCACACTCAGCTGGAGGAGACCTCTGGAACATCTGGCTGTTTGCCTCGGAGGGTTGGTGACTGACTGATGACTCAATGAGAAGCAGCATCAGTGTGACGATGAGGGACCCTCCCCTGTAGTTGTCTTCACTGCTTCTCATCTTCCTCAGCTGGAGAGCAGCATCAGCACCGATGGAGAAGAGGGAAGCATCTTCTCACCAGTATGGTTCACTGGAGCACACCGCGTGGAGCAGCGGCACAAAGAAGCCAGGTTAACTTACAACACACGGGATTGTTTTATTCTGCTGGATTGTGTGTGTGTGTGTGTGTGTGTGTGCCACAAATATTAAAAATGTTTAGCTCTAACATTTACACTCCACTGCAGGAGTCAAAAGCAAGTGTTTGTTTGGAAAAACCATAATTCTTTTTTATTGTGGATAGAGAATGAAGTAGTTTCTTTTTTAAACAGCAGCAGGTTGTGAACGTGTCAGGTGTCTCCTGAGTGTCTGGATCATCTGTGTGTTCACGCGTTCCCGACTCCTCAGTTAGAGGATAATGACTCACCGTGTGGGAATTCTGATCAGAAGTTCCTCAAATGCATCATTTCATTGTGCTAACAGCTTTTTCACGACCCTCTAAAGTTTCCGTTAATCTTTTCTGTGATTTTTAATCTAAAATAATAAAATAGGAACAGAAGGAATCTGGGGAGAGCATTAGAGTGGACCACATAGACCTAAGTAAACGTCCTCATTTCCTCTCTTATTTTGTTTTCTCTGGTGAAATCGAGTGTGTTGATTCATCCAAAGAGAAATTAAAACTCTTTTTACTTCAAGCAACAAATCATTCCTCTGAACAAGCTGAAACTAGAGGTTAGATTAAACAGAAATCTTAAATAGAATAAACTAAATATTTTTCAGTGAGTTCAGCTCCATCCTTTGACATTTCTGATGGTAGTTCTGTCTCCATACAGCAGTCATTTGTGTATTCCTATCAGTTTTAAGCTCTGTTTTGTTTTTCATATTTAAATGTTTTTCCCTGCACGCTCTTCATCCTCGGGTGTGTTTATAGGATTTGGAGTTTGATCAGACGATGCCGTTCGTGTTTTCATGGTTTTGGATAAAAGACTGCAGACCCGTGGAGCAAGGAGTGAAGGGAGGAGAGGAAACGAGTACCGGGGTGTAAAAGCAGCAGCGTCTCTCAGATAGGTGTAGTGATGAGTCATAACAGCTCAGTGTTCTCTGGAGCCTCTGCAGCAGAACAGGTCGTCTCCACCAACAGAAGCGTCTCAGGAATGGAACATGTGTATGAACAGATGTGATGTTGCATCAGATGGTCCTTCCTAAGACGATCCACCTCGTGTATCAGACAGCGTGGGTTCAGTCTGGGCTGATTTCTGTTTTAGAGGGAAGTTAGGAGTCATTTCTTACACAGAGTTTGTGTTTGTAAAGTGAACTCTGACGTGTTTTCTACTGTAAACAAACCAACACATTTGTGTCACGTTTGTTTCTACCTGAGAGATTTTTATGTCCAGCAAATTCATTCAGCTAAAGTAACACTCATATTAAAGGGAACGCTAATTTTTCATTTCCAGTAAAACCCACAGCCGCCTCTAGTGTTTAATAATGATATTATAATACATGATACTTCATTTAACCATTTTGGAAAATAATTGCTTTGCATTTGACCCTTCTCTGAGGAGCAGTGGGCTGCTGATTGTGCAGCATCCACAGGAGAATGGTCTGAAAAAGATCAAATCTCCAGTGAGCAGCAGCTGTGTGAATGAGTGTGGATAAAAATGTCTGGTTGAAGTCAGAGGAGACTGGTCAGACTGGTTGTAGATGATAGAAAGGCACCAGTAGCTCTAATAACCACTGGTTCCTACCAAGGTCTGCAGAAGAACACCAGCTGCTCCAGATGGACTCCAGCAGCAGAAGACCACACCAGGTGTCTCTCCTGTCACCTAAGAACAGGAAACTGAGGCTAAACCTCACACAGGATCACCAGAACTGGACCAGAAGAGACTGGAAAACCTTTTCTGGTTCTGATGTCAACTGCAACATTCAGATGGTTGGCATGGATGAAAGCATGGATCCATCCTGCTTCAGGCTGCTGCTGGTGGAGATGTTCTTGTTCCACTCTGGACCTCTCAGTCCCACCTGAGGCTGGTTTAAACCCCATAGCCTACCTGAGTATTGATGCTGACCATGTCCATCCCTTTATGACCACATGAACCCATCTTCTGATGGCTACTTCCAGCAGGATCATGCACCACGTCACAAAGCTCAGATCATCTCTAACTGGTTTCTAGAACATGACCATGAGTTCACTGGGCTCCAGTGACCTCCACAGTCACCAGATCTTAATCCAGAACCTTCAGGATGGGCTGTGTCCTTTCTCTGTGGAGTTAGCATGTTCTCCTCATGCATACCTGGGTTTTCTCCCTGTTCTCCAGCTTCGTCTCACAGACCAAAAACATGCATGTCAGGTTAATTTGGGACTCTAGATTGTCCCTAGGTGTGAGTGAGTGTATGAATGGGTGTTTGTGTGTCCCTGTGATGGACTGGAGACATGTCCAGGATGTCCCCCAGCTGTCTCCTGATGACTGCTGGAGGGTTGCGGTTAGTTCCCCGAGACCCGAGTGAGGATGAAGCAAATGAATGAATGCTTATTTTGATAATGATAAAGGACAAATGACCTGCACTTGTATGGTGCCTTTCAGAGTCAGAGGACTCCAAAGTGCTTTACACTACAGTGTATCATTCATCCATTCACACGCTGGTGGTGATGAGCTACAATGAAGCCACAGCTGCCCTGGGGAACACTGACAGAGGCGAGGCTGCTGTACACAGACATCACCGATCCCTCCGACCACCACCAGCAGAAAAGGAGGGTGAAGTGCCTTGCTCAAGGACACAACAGCAGCATTCCCTGTAGGGAGTCAGGATGTCTTTGGGTGTCAGTGGGTGACAGGATCTGTGTTTTAGGTAGAGCTGCTGTAGATGTCGTTAAAGCCGAGTCGACAACACACGTCAAAACCCTTTAAACTGCAGACAGCTACAGAACCGTGTGTGTGTGTGTGTGTGTGTGTGTGTGTGTGTGTGTGTGTGCGTGTGTGTGCGTGGTGCCACACTGTCATTTGGCTGTCACACTCTGCTCCAGCAGTCATTTGGAGCCCCACCTGCTGCAGCTGTTTAAAATGCAGATTCCTGTTTGGTCATTGCTCCACTGAGCCTGTGGAGATTTGTCTTAAACACTTCATTCTGCTCATGTCTCCAGCTGCTGACTGAGTCAGTGGAAGAACTCCTTCAATAACCATCTGAATCTATTATTTGTCAGATGTGCTGTTTTCCAACATGTATCAACAGTAAAAGGGGTGCTTTTCTTCTTTCCTCCCTGTTAGAGGACGATGTTGTGTCCATGGCTGACTCCACCATCACTGTGGACGACATCGAGGGGGAGCTCTTTAAGATTGAGAGGATCAGGGACATCCTGGTCAGGAGGGAGTCAGAGCTCAGATACATGTGAGTAAAAGAAAATCCACTTTTATAAAAACATTTTGTGGCCAGATCAGAGTCTTTGAAGCAAATACACTGCTCAGTAACTCCTGATAAGTGGATGGTTTATATTTTTGTTTCATTGATGCAAAGAGTTATGCTGGACCTTCTTTTTCAAGACCTGCAGATCGTCCTGACATGCTGTCAGTCATCATGTAGGGCTGCCAACTCTCACGCAATGAGCATGACACACGCATTTGACAGTCTTCACATGCCACACCCCCAAATTCTCACACTGAAAAGAAAGCGAATTTATCTGAGCTACACTGTGTCGTGTTACTGTACTACTGCACTACTGTAGCTACAGCACTACAAGTTCAGTTTTAAATGGACCTTATATGAGTGAGAAGGGGGAATTGGCGCCCTCCAGTGGTGAAAAGCTAGAACTAAACTCTGGTTCTGTTAAAGTGACAGTGTGTAGTTTCCTGGCGATAGGGGGCAGTACATACATGTCAGGGTAATTTTACACCATATCGCCATGACTGTCGCTAGTTTAAAAAACATTACGGTAAATGTTACCTGTCGAGCAGAAAGCATGTGACCTCGGCGTGACTCCTCAGACTTTTGTAGTCTTCAGTTAAGTCCAACGAATTAATGCAACGCTGATGCTAGTTTTAGTAGGTTCCAGATCTGCTCGGGGTCCTGCACCTGCCGATCATAGACATGAATACATTGACATCCCATTGGGCGCTGAAGAACGTAACAGTGTTTTGCCGCCATATTGGATGGGTCCTTCACTCTCCAAACCCAACTGGAGTCAACACAGACTGAGCAACTATGCCTATGGTTAAAACAACCAGCACACTATTGAAAACAGATCACGTGGGACTTTTCTGGGACTTTTCTAGCGTACCTGTTGGGATTTAATATTTTGAATTTAATTATATTTTTATTCTAATTCTCATGCCATACCATATGTCTGATTTTGTGAAAAAGTATAATTAACAGCATTTTTTCGTTAGGTAAGCATCTTCCTCAGTAGAAATGAATGCACTGGGGGCGAATGGAGACCCATCCAAGATGGCGACCGGCCACTACGGCAGCTCCAATAGGCAGCGCTAGTCAACGGAGCGTCTATGTATTTATGTCTGTGCTGCTGATGACTCTAACTACGGCAAAACCACTCAGCCAAAATATATTGCATCGCTTTTTCAATTCTGTTCTTTCACATAGGTGTTTGAAAGAGTTTAGCAGTTTTGTTATTAAATTCATGTTTCTTACCGCCTAAATGTTTTAGAACGTGGTAACGTAACTTCCATAAACTGTATTAATGATGCAAACATGTACGGTATCAGAAGCCCGTCCTCTCATCGCCTTTCAGTTGTCCCAAGGTGACCTTGATCAAAATTCCACCAGCTCCTCCTTTGCTCCCACTAAGCACCCAAATTCATGGATATTTATTCATATACTCTTCTGACTGAGTGGCAGCAGCACTCTTCAGATAGCAGAGGGAATGTGAAAGAGGGGCGAGCAAGGGTCAAATGTCTAATACAGGGGGGGGGGGGGGGCTGATACCATGCATGGGGATTTGAAGCACTTTTCTTTCTGTCCATTCCCAAAGATGAAAATCTTCTGACGTGTTTTCCTGAGGGAAGTGAAATGATTTTCCACTTTGCCTCGGTGTCTGTACTGATCCACTGATGGTGGTTCTATAATAAGCTGGTGAAATAAAGAGGATGTCAGAAGCAGAGTGAAACAAATCTGGTCTCTGAAATCTCTGCTCTGACTTTCATTTGTCTCACTCAGAGGTGAGTCAGATTTTCAGCTCTGTTCTCTCCTGTGCTGCTGTTGTCCTTATTGTTTCTGAACATAGTTGAGTTCAGGTGATGGTAGTAGCCACCCATCCCCCTCCCTTTTATATGACTTATTTAGTTTTTTGTTTTTTTTAAGAAATCCCACAGAAAATGGTCAGACCTACACCATCCAGATGGAGTCCACCATCATTTCAGCCCAGCTTCTTCTTCTTTGGTGCAGAAGAAGCCACCAAGAGCTACATTCATTAGAACCAGACAGCCTAACCAAGGATGAGATTTTACTTTTAAAAGTGGGGCAGGGTGGGGGCACAAAAGGCTTGAGTGGCGGTGGTGGGGTCAATGATCCAAACTTTTCACTCATCTTTTGAATGTACGGTCAACCTCATTTACATCAAGTTCATCCTCATTTCATTAAAAAAAATAGAAATCCTGAATGGACCAAAACAGCTTAATGAAAAACTGGAGGGACATGCCCCCCCTGTTCCCCGCTAAACATGAAACGCTGACACCACAGGTGGACTAGAAAATTCTGAACCATTATTAGTTCTTCCAAAGGTCCTAGAAGAGTTGAAGACACCGTTTCATCATTTCATCTGACTGACTGATCCTCCTGAGCCTGAATACAGCTGTGATGCATGAACCTGGAGTATTTACAGCTAGCTGATGATCAAACCTGGATGAGATGATTGTTGGTTTTAGACGTACACCGCCTCTTAGAAGTCACCATAAAGTTCAGCAGTGACGTCGTGTATTAACGTGAGTTTCTCCTGTGCCGTCACTCCTGCTAGGATGGACGACATTCAGCTGTGTAAAGAGATCACTCGTCTGAAGAAGGAGCTCCAGAAACTAGTGTCCATTCCAGGTAGGAGACCTTCACACACCCATGACTGCCAGTGAAAGATGAAAGTAGTCATTTTGGGGGGTAAGGAGTGGTGGGTTGCAGTTTGTTTCACTCCCAGGGGGCAGCTTTGGGGTTCAGCATCTTGCCCAAGGATGCTTCGGCACGTGGCCTGCTGGGTCTCGGGATCGATCCATGACCTTCGGATCAGATGAAAACTGCTCTATCTGTTCAGCCATGGCCGCCCACAATTGCTCTAAATCTAATCTTATCAGATAATCCTGATGTGTTAAGGGTGCTCTGGTCTGCGTGGACTCATGTCGGGACCATTTGGATCATAAATTAGTCCTAGGCTAATGAGGACAAACAACCACACTGCCTGTTGAGTGTAGTGTAGTTTCTGCCATGTGGCCACAGACCACACACTGTAGGACCAAAACAGTATGATTTAATATTTTCATCGTCCTGTGTAGAGTCTCTCATGTTTTGTCGTCAGACAATTTTAAAATCCTGCCGTGTGAACCGGGCCTCAAAAGCTGCAGTTCCATCAGTACCAACTCAGTGTGACTTGACTTGACTCAAGTCAACTCAACATGGTTTAGCTGGGGGTGGGGGTGTGAGTTATGACCCGTAACGCAAAAGTAGTGGAAGGTGATTTGTATGTGACACAAAAACACAACAATGGTGGACATGGTGGTGATGTTGAACCAAGGACATCTCTGTCTTCCAGATAACGACAAGTCCAACGAGGACCGGCAGAAAGAAGAAGAACTTCTGCAGCAGATTCACAAACTGGTGGAGACTCGAGATTTCCTGGTGGATGACGTTGAGTTTGAAAGACTCAGGTTTGCGTTTTATGATTTCTGCTACATCTTATTCCAAAAACCCTTGGATGTTTTCTTGAAGGCCATGGGCTGTGAGAGAAGCTCAGACAGCTCATCAGAGATCCAGATAGACTAAAGCTGCATTAGTGAACACTTCAAAACAGCACAGGTTAGAACAGTCAGCCTTAGTGGGTAAACTGGACCTGTGCTGAAGGGTCAGTAGAATACTGGTATTAAACTTTGTTGGGCCTCATGACCCAGGAGCCCTGATAAATGGCCAAACTCAACCCCTTAAATTAGACCTGCAATGAAAAAACTGTTTTCCACACCCACTCAGCCAGGAAATGAACATTAAATGAGCTGCATGCTGATTGGCAGGTTCATGCTGATGGCTCCACAATGCTGCGTGAAGCTATAAACCCTGTGTTCTGTGTGTGTGTGTGTGTGTGTGTGTGTGTGTGTGTGTGTGTGTGTGTGTGTGTGTGTGTGTGTGTGTGTGTGTGTGTGGTGTCTGGTGTTTCGGGCTATTCATTGCACACACACACACACACACACATGCACGCACGCACGCACACACACACACACACACAATTGTGGAATGAACAATAAGAATAAGAATGGGCCAAGACGACGTCCATGAGGAACTCCTTAACAGATCTCAGACTAAAGTAAAGCGTTGTGATTTTTGTAAGTAAACGTTCCCAGAAAACCACACTTACTTTATAGATGGCATTCACTTGCATCAAATACTAAACTTTAGTCTGGAACATTTCAATTATTTAAGTTCAGATTGAAGTTCTTGATGATTTTAATAAGCCCAGTTTTATCAATTTAGTTATTAAAATAAATGCAGTTTGATTTATTTTTTAAGTGGTACCACAGCTGATGCCTGCCAAAAGTCGTCGGTTTTTGAAACAGGGTTATTTATTCTGACTTACAATGTCTCTCTCCTTAGCATGTTTATCTGAAGCTTTTTACAACTGTGGAGCAAACGCCGAAGGACATTTAAGAAAAACATATGAAAGGGATTTGGTTTATAAATCTGTTAAATTCATGAAAAGTGCTTTCTCTTTTAGATTTGAGGTCAAATCTGTGATTTTCTGTGTGCAGAATACGACGTTTCAAAACTGATGGCAGTGTGAAGGTTTATCAAACAGTTTTATTCTAAATGCTGTGGAGTTTTGGAGTTTGGAGCTGGTTCAAAAGATTTAAACACAACTGCCAACACACTTCAGAATGGCCTGAATTTTTTAGAAATTAGAATTTTTTTAGTCAAACTGTAAAAGGATGATAAATACCTAAGTATTTGTTCCATTGAGTATCACACTGAGCTCCTGTTAATCTCTAATGAAGAGTTGGGAGAGGAAACGTGTTCATGTGGCTCATCCTCAGAAGTTCTCTCACTTGGAACACGTTTTGTGATTTGATGCCTTAAGGTTCTGTTGTTCTCTGGTCAATTTCCTGTCAAAAATGTAAATTGTTCTTATATATATTTTATTTTTGTCTCATTTTTACTTGTGGTTTAGAACCTTTTTCAGATCTATGTTTTGTTTAATTTCTAGTTCTTTGTTCTGCTTTCTGTTTCTAAGTTTGGTTTCCTGTTCACTTCCATCGCTGTCCTCATTTACCCTCCTCCTGTCTCAGACGTGCAAGCAGCTCTTCTCTGTTCCTCATTAATCACAGCAGAAAAACCCTTTTTATGTTCACTCTTCTCTCAGCTCCACAAGTGAAAATAAAACTTGACAAACACACAAAGCCACCAACACAAACAAGCTAGAGCACCAGAACAGAAATTTAAATAAACCACAAACACACGTGTGAAATAACCGCTTGTTTTTTTTTACAAAACAATATTTGTCACCAGCTCACAGTTTTGTGTTTACATGAATTATTGTAAAAAAATATTTCCTTTTGATATTTTTCAGGGAGAAAGAAGAAGATAAAGAAATGGCAGATTTTCTGAAGTCCAGAATGCCGAGAAATATGAAGAAGACAGGTAGGCGCAGAAAGAATTAACAAACATAATGAAGAAAAGAAATAAAGGAGTGGATTTTGTTTTTCCTCCCAGAGGACTTTAAAGGATTAACCTTTGTGTCTGCTGGCTGGATTATCACTAAAAGGAAAACATTTAAAACAGTTATTCATTAGGTTTCTAACCCCTACTGCACACCTGAAGCATCAGCGGTGCAGAACGGGAGCAGAGCGTCACCGCTTCAAATAGAATCCATCATAGTCTGTGGGAGTGATTCAAACCAGCAGCAACACGGACATTTTCAGACGCATCCCAGAAGCGGCACGCCGCGCCGCTAAAGATGGGGTCGAGTTCTATTTTTGCTGCGAGCCGCTTCTGGGATGCACCAGTTTCTGCAGTTAACATAGGGCTAGACAGGAAATCACACGCAGTATCAGTGTAAAACATCCAGTAATTTTCCAAATAAAAGTCTGTTGCAGCAATGCAATTTCATATCAATGTGTAGATTACGTCTATACGTGTGACCTCACGGCTTATTTACTTACCGCATCCTTCGAGAAGTGCAGCGGTGTTTTTTTCATGGCTTTAATCCTGGCAGTGGAGAGGAACAACATTATATATGACATCAAACAGTGATGTCACACAAGAGTTCCTTCTTTTTGGTTCAATGGCGGATGGCATAAACAAACCGTGATCTCTGAAGTCTCGAGGGAATTTGTGATCTAATGAGTCCAGCGAGGAGCTCGGTGAAGAACCCGCTTCGCAGCTGAGATTCTCCCGGTGTGTACTGGCAGGCAGCAAAACTCGCGTGTAAACCGTTCCACAACGCTGATGCTTTCAGTGTGAAGTAGGGTAACATTCAGCAGATAACGGAGTGCTTTTCTTCTCAACACGCTCCTGTTCTGTGTGTTTTAAGGTGCACCAACAAGAAGAGGACCAACCAGAGCTCAGCAGAACCCCTCCCCGTTTGCTAAAACGGGCCTGACCCTGCTGAAGGAATGCTGTGGCTTCACATGCTCCATCATGTAGGCAAGAGAAGAGCCTGATGAAGGGACTCAAAAACCAAAATGATCATTCTACAGCAGCGTGCATTTCTGGTTTCAACCATTCCCTCTGAAACAGACAGGAAACAGACAGACGCAGGTGGAGCTCTGCAGCCTGCTGACGACGCTGCAGCCTTTCACAAATGTAGAATTCTATTTATTTTGTCTCTGCTTTTCACCCCAGCTAGGTCATTATTTCTCTTTTTCACTAAATGTTTGAAGGAGTCGTTGTGCGCATTAATTGGCTTCAGCCATCACGGCTCGGCCGTGAGTCACATATCTTGGGAGTTTTTCGGAGCTATAATAATTGTCATCCCTGTTTAATAGGAGCAGTTGTTTTGCAGCGAACAGGCCGGTCTGTGCATGGGTGGAACTTTATAATTAGCCTACTGAAGACAACGCTGACATTAATCAGGAGACGTGTTGATGTGAGGCTGAGTGGGATTTGGCTCCAGATCTAAATGGGTTTGACCTTTTGAGAAGTTGTGGTCTGAGAGGAAAATCGGGTGTTTTAATGTTTCAGAATGGGACTCCGATTGTTTCCTCTTCATTGGTTCCAGTACGTTTCTGTGAATGGTGGCTCAAACTTCCACATGCTTCGCTCTTTAGATACCAGTTGGTGTTTTGCTTCTATTTTTGTTATCAGAACAGTTGATCACCTTTTATAGTGGCAGTCAGCCCATTGTCCTTGATTCTGCATCCTATGTTTGATTAAAGAGGATGCTTCCACACTAGAAAAGCATCCTCACTCACTGAAATGCCCACACATAAAGGCGTTTTCTCACAGCTCTCTACCTCATGTCCAGTATTCCTAGCACCTACAGAGCTATGAAAAGGTTTTTACCTCCCCACAGATTCCAGCTGTTTTTGCTTTTGGGTCACAAAAACACTTAAATGTGTCAGATCAGCAAACACGTTTCAAGATTATTAAATACATAAAGCAGTTTTTAAATGATTTCCTTTGTTAAAGCGGAAATCCAGAGGGTTATTTTAGATGGCACCATCTAGAGATGGAAAAATATATCGCTGCTTTAGGCCCCTCTCCCTACTTCTGTGATTATGGTTGGAACGCCTCTCCTTCATAAATTCACACCTCTAGCTGAGCAAGATCACTAAAACGCATTTGTCACGCTTACAGGATGCAAGTAATTGGATTAAAAGCCTGATTGGAATAAAAATGCTTCATGCAAACACACCATTTGGAATACTCTGACCCAATGACACTACCGATGGCAGATTATTATTCCGATCGCTCTGCAGGTCTGTTACACCTGATGTCCTTTACGTCAGCGTTTACGGAAGGTAGATAAAAACATGGCGATTATCCTCCTGCTGTCTCCCTGTCTTCATCACATGCAAAAGTTTATACTGTTTGGCTTGTTGGTCTAAAACCGTGAACAGAAAAAACTGAAATTGAGCTCTAAAAAACATCGTACCGCTCAGTGATCCAGATGGGGTCAGACATTCATCTGGGATAGTTGCCCTGGAGGATAGTATTGAAGGCAGAGCTGAAACAGGATCCTGGCGTAAGTACCCGGGGAGTCCAGATGCTGCAGGATGAAGTGTACAGCCATGTCTGCAGACCTATTGGCTCTGTAGGCTAACTGCAGGGGGGTCCAGGAGGGGGGGCTGATAGGGTCTTGAGGTGGGGGAGAACCAGGTGCTCAAATGACTTCATGGCCACAGATGTCAGAACCACAGGTCTGTAGTCGTTGAGTCCGGTGATCCTTGGCCTCTAGTGGACGGGGACTATGGTGGAGAACTTGAAGCACATGAGATTCCTCTAGTGAGGAGTTGAAAATGCACGCAAACACGGGGGCCAGCTCATCGGCAGTGCTTTAGAGGGCATAAAATCTTGGTAACCTCACAACCTCAGCTAAGACAAAATTGTGGGGACCCCCTTGGGGGTCCCAACCCCAAATTTGGGAGCCCCTGTGGATTACTGCTTTAAAAGACAAAACACCAACCTGGCCACATGTGAAAAACAAAATAACCCTAGTTATTTGTGTTACTGCCAGACCAGTAGAGGCGCTTACACACTAGCACCGGCTCGGAACGGGTGGGATTGGGTAAGTTCCTTTCACATCTGGGTGGCCCGGGAATTTCCGGAGCTGAACCGTACGTGTTTTCGGCCCTCATCCGAAGGAGGTCTGACTCGCGCCGAAACCGGGCCAACACACCCACTGCCGACTCATTGGTCGGCTCAAATTCACGCCTACCTTTAGGGGGAACCTCCGATTAGCGGACAGAATCCACCAGTGGGGGCTTCCCGCATGCGCGCTTCATTATCACTCTGAATGCGGAGGAGTTAACAAGCCTCTGACTGAAGCTGTTTTATCTGTTTCCGTCTGCTGTGATGAGCGCAGCGCGCACACACACACACACACTGACACAGTGCTGCCACACAGCCTTTTCTAATAAGGAAGACGCCGCGCAGACTTCTCCGCGCTCCTTTGACCCGCCCACATCACTGATATATTCACGCCAATTTTTCGCGCGCATTTCTGAGACTGCCTATCACGTCTGCATTCCAAAGGGTGTCCTGGACGACGTGTGTAAACAACCTGGCGGGGCCGGGGCCGACTGAGGCCGACCGATCGGAGCCGACCAGGTGCTAGTGTGTATGTGATCGCTTCACTAGAACAGGTCTGATAACATAAAGTAGGCTAAAAGACCTCAAAAAGCAACACATCCTGCCTGGTTCTAAATGAATGCAATAACAAAAGAACCCAGAACAACATCTAAAGTCCTGTAGGCCTTGCTTGGTTCAAAGGAGGGTCAGAGGTCACAATTCAACCATAAGACAGAGATGAGAGGGGTCATGTTCCAAAGGTAAAATGTTTGCTGACCAAGAAGGAACTCAAAAGCCCTTCTCACATTCGCTATAAAAACCTTGATGGTCCCAAAAACCTTTGGGGAAATATTCCGTGGCCTGTTGAGACAGAAGTGGAACGTTCTGGAAGGTGTGTGTCCCGTTCCACGCGGAGTAAAACTAACACATCAGAGCAACAGTTGAACATGGTGGTGGTAGTGTGATGGTCTGAGGCTGCTTTGCTGCTTCAGGACCTGGACCACTTGCTGTAATCGATGGAACCAGCTGTCCTGATTGAGACTATCTGACCTTTGACATTAAACAGGCCGTTCATGGTAGAAAAACCTCCAATGTGGTGGAATTCTAATATTTCTGTAAGAAGAGCAAGAAAAACTCCCACCACAGTGATGTGAGAGACTCATTACCAGTCATCATGAATGCATTATGGGAGTTGTTGCTGCCTATAGCGTTACAAGCACTTCTTTCTTTTAGTTGTTTTTGATTGGTGTGGATTCGCTCTATCAAATGATTGTGAAGCTCATCAGAAGACCGAAATCTATAAATACAGCAGGACATGGCTTGCAGAGATGTGACGGCCAACTAATGGTTCAGCTCTTTCTGTTGCCATGGTAACCCTGTGTAACCCATAGCCTTCCAGTCAAACAGTGAATAAACTTGGCTAGATCAGAAAGATGAGACCTCACAATCCTGTCGTTGGTTTGGCATCACAAGCAAACACCAAACCGCTGTGTGTAGGCAAAAACTAGACGTCACGAATGCTTCGGGTTTTTGAAGTTGATGGTTTTAATCAGTAAGATCTAAGACAATGCTGGTGTTTCAGTTTGGTTTTGCTTCATGTTTAATATGGAGTTGCAGACGAATGCAGCAGCTTTTCTTTTAGTTTGGCCACCAGATCTCTTGATATTCAGCCCGGCGCTATCAGGAAAGTCACGTCTCTTCCAACAGCTGCCATGGACATCCTCACCAAAATTAGATGAGTGCTAACGAACATGAACTTAGTGAGGGTCAAGAAAAGTTCATGGTGGTGCGAGATGCACACATTTAGAGAACCTAAAGAGCTTCTTCACTAATTTTTATTACATCTGCAGTGGTTTCTAGTCAGAATGAATGCCTTGTAAGTCGTTCTTGCTTCAGCATGGAGAATTCCCGGCAGGATTTGGAGACTTACTTCCTGATATTTGTACATCTCTCCTCTGATTGGCTAACAGCAACACGACTCTACCACTGACTCTGTTTGCTCTGCAACGTTGACGTTTTATCTCCACTAATAACACAAGCCTGGAGGAGTTCTGCTGCGTGGTGGAGTTGCTAATGCTAACGGTTAGCTTCTACTAGTCGAGATGTTCTCTGCTGTTTGCTGGATGCTAAACCAACAACAGCCTTCCCCGTCGTGAGTCAAGATGGGTGAGTCCATGAATGTTAAGTGACAGTGTGACGTAGATCTGTCAGGATTTTCTAATCCTAGAGTTTCACCTAGAGTCTATTTTCTATCAGAAGCTAATGCAGGAGATAGGTGTAGGAGACTATTTTCATGTGAGTGACCATTTTCAAAAACAATAAGTAAAAATGATTTCTCAGTGAAGGACCTCTTTAAATAACTCATTCACACATTAAAGTACATTTAGGTAGTTTATTCTGAGCAAGCTGTGAGGCTTTTTTCTGACCAGACGTGGTTGGGTTTTGACCGACTTATTAACTCTCCTGTTGTTACAAGTCAAAGATCATCTCATGAAGCAGAATTCATCCTGATGTGCTGGAGGCTGGAGGGACTGAGAGGCGGAGGCTGAACAGAGAAACAGAGTGGGAGGGTGAAGAGATGTCTGGGGCGGGTGGTCTGAACACCATGAGTCATATTCTGTGGAATCACTGACCTCCCACGAGGAAAACCCGCAGCTGAAAAGGTCAAGACTGTCATTCAGAAGCCACTATCATGAGCACCTGCTGCACACACACACACACACACACACACACACGTTTGTTAGAGGGATAAGTGAAGAGGGTGTGTTTGTATTCAGTGTGAGAGCACATCTGTGACGAGAGGTACAGTAGCTGTCACGGCTTTGTTACTATGGTTACCGTGACTTTGTGGTACTCTTTACATTCTGGTGTGTAACAGGCTGTGGTAGATGCTGCTGTGAAGGCGGACGCTTTAAGGATGTGAGTTTAATGATCAGTGTTTCCAGCACAAATGATCTCAAAGCTAAAAAAACAAGTGATCTTTCACTGAGCTGTTTTATTATTATATGTTATTGCTGCTCAGAGTCCAGAGAGAACATGTATCTGATCTGTTTACATGTTTAACGTGTTATTGTGACACAATAAATACATTCATTCTGAGACGGTGATGCTCTCCTTTTCTGTATCTGACAGTCGAAGCGGTGTGAAGTTAACATTTACGTCAGGGTTTGTGTTTATTATCCAGAGTGACTCACAGCTGTGGATTTACAAATGCAAGGAATGAACCTAACACTCATGTTTTAGGTCTGTGAGTGGAAACCAGAGAACCCACACATGCATGAGGCGAACATGCTAACTCCACACAGGAAGAGCGTTTTTCTGCGAGGCAGTGGCGCTACCAACTCCACCCCCACGCAGCCTCCTTTGTCTTTCCTAAACACCCCCACTGGTGGAACCTCCACCCCTCAGATGTCACACCTGCTGCTCATCGCCCACATCAGTGGTTCCCACCTTAGGGTCTGTGAATCCCCAAGGGGGATCAGTAGAGATCACAGGGGGTCCCCACAATTTAGTCTGTGCTGGATTGAGATTACCAAGATTATACTTGTAAACATTCCATTTATTAAACCCCAATGACACACATTTACAGAGTAAAACAAGGAGAATCAGAACAAAAGCCTTCAACTGTTTGCAATTGATCACATTGAATGTGTGTATGTGGGAAGGAGTTGTGGTTGGGGGTCTTGGCTTGTCTAGACACAGGCAAGGAGGTCCTCAAGGCAAAATCTGGGAGCCACTGAGCTACAGCCTTAACACCAACTCTGACCACCACTTTCTGCCATATTTGTTACCAGCGTGAGGGTTAATGGTCACCTGCAAACCTTGTCTGAGTGAGGAGGTCTCAGCAGGGTTTCTCAACCCTGGTCCTCATCGCCCCCCAGTCCTGCATGTTTTCCACGTCTCTGCTTCAGCACACCTGATTTACATATTTGCATTGCCTCCCCAGGAGGACATCAAGTGCTGCAGAAGGCTGTTAACCACTCACTCATTTGTGTCAGGTGTGTGGCAGCAGGGAAACACTGGTGTTTGAAAGGGCAACATGGAAAACATGCAGGACAGGGGGGCGCTGAGGACCAGGGTTGAGGATCTAAGTGATGATTACTGATGGGATTTGTGACTTGTTTCAGGCGTTTCCATAAGAGGCGGCTCTTTTGATCCCTAAACTGCTTTTCATTACCAAGGACTGGCTCCAAGAACCGACAGGTTAATGAACGATTGACCGAGGAGCTGATTCTGATGGGTGAGCTGGAGGGAGCCATAATTCCCTTCACTAATTCAGTCACGTGTCACTGGTGTTACTCATTTAAGTACATCTGTACCTGCCCACTCTCCACTGTCCATCCTTTGTAAACAGATTAGTACTTTTCCCAGAAACCTGTGATAAAAAACTGTTTCAATGTCTTCTGCCCCCTGGTGGAGGATCTAAGTGCTTACATACAATTAATCAGTAGTACTACTAGTGGTGGTAGTAGTAGTAGTGGTGTGGTAGTAGTAGTAGTAATGGTAGAGGTAGTAGTAGTAGTGGTGTGGTAGTAGTATTAGTAATGGTAGTAGTAGTAGTGGTGGTAGTAGGTGTAGTAGTAGTAGTAATAGGTGTAGTAATAGTAGTAGAAGTAGTAGTAGCTCACCAGCATGTGAATGGGTGAATGACTGATTGTGTTGTGAAGCGCCTTGGGGGGTTGTAGAACCCTAAGAAGGCGCTATACAAATACAGGCCATTTACCATTTTAGTAGGTGTAGTAGTAGTTGGTGTAGTAGTAGTAGTAGTAACATCCCGGACAAGCCCCCAGTCTATTACGTCCTCACTCCTATTTCAAATGACACTCACACAAACAAATAGTTCCAAGAAAAAAATACAAACTGCTCATTCCAAAGTCCGGGGTGGTGTGACGTGTAGCGAGGGAGGTAATCACCACAAGCGAAGCGGACCAAACAGTTCCTAGAAGTCCCACGAGGCAATCGTATCCCTGTTCACAGTTGGGCCACCATTTATGGCTGATCGAAGGCGAACCCACTGTCCAGCACCTCCATCCTCCTCCATGTTTCTGAAACTCCAGGCAGAGTCCAAAGCAGGGCACCTCCCCATCCATGGACATGGTAAAATGGAGGAAAAGACACCACTTTGCTGAAGCCTGCATCGGTGCAAACTTCGGTGATGTGTAGAACCCATAATCTATTGCTGCGTGGGAATTTAGAGAAGAAGGCAGGGAAATGGCTCAAGTGCCCTTTACAAAAAATGTATTTTCAAGTGTAATTATCAAAATATTTCATATTTTTTATCATGTACATTTATGATCACAATCAAGTGTTTCTCTGCTGGAAAGATACATTACATGTCTGTTGAGAAATATTGTTAACTGATAACGGTTCCGCTGTTTTGGACACAAGCCAACAATTTAGTCACTTGTTTAAAGTTCATTTCAAACGGCAAATTAGCACAAACAGCATCTGGAATCCTCGTTTAGGAAGTCGCAGAGATACGACACAGTGGCGTAGGTTGATGACACAATGCTCAGTGTCCTAATTCTGCAGTTATTGCACATTTGTTTTCCATACATTCCAAGCCTTCCAAGAGCACTTCACAGGGGGCCGTAGTGTGGGTAATGGGACTGGGCCCAAATCTAACTTTTAATTGTAATTATACAAGCATACTCTATTTGCATCCTCCTTTTAATGAGAATAAACTTGACCACTTTTTTTTCTGTTTCCTGAGACTTTCATCATTATCTAAAATGAAAGTTCAAAGCTTTGTGATCCTGATTAAACCTCTTCTCCGTGTGGCAGCAGTGTGCTAGAAATATTCAGCCTCATCATTTAGTTTTATGCATTAGTTCTCATTGTGACTAAAGAGTAAAATCAAATTAAAAATGCTTCTCTGAGCCACTTGTTTCCATGGATACCTGAAGCACAATACACCTGTGAGGGTAGTCTGAAAAGCTGCATTTCTGATCATATTATGAGTAACACAGCTCTGTGGGATTATTTCATTGTCTTCTTATTTATAACAGCTACTTTATCTCATGTCACACGCAGCACTAATTAATTTCATCATCTTCCAAATAAAGATGCAGAGCTGGCACAAACAACTACAACAAAAGTAAACAGTGGAGAAATATCAGAGCAGGCATGGAGGACTGATGTGGAGAATCCAGAGGCAGACATTTAAACGGGAGACAGAGCAGAAGGCTGCCAGAGGAGAATCTCTTCATATCTGTACGCTGGTTGCTTTTCTCTGGAGCCCTTATGGGAGAACTTCTTTGATCCCAGCAGGACGAGGACTGCGTGTCCCGGCTAATTAACAGTCCACTAGCACCGCGTTTGGCAGCCGCTGGGCTGCAGGCAGCTGGAGCTGCAAGCTTCCCATTCTTTACCTGCATCACCATGGTGATGAGCCGGGTGGATGATGTTAAGTGTATGCAGATAACTTTCATTACATCCAGTTATTTCTGTCCAGCTATGTCAGTCTCCTGCTCGTTGTCACGATGACAGGTGTCATCTCGCTTCTGTCCAGGTGACAGAAACATTTACCATCACTGTCACAGGTAACAAGAGCAGAGACAGCTCTGACTCACGCCTCAGTCCATCTGCATCATCTCTCTCTCTCTCTCTCTCTCTCTCTCTCTCTCTCTCTCTCTCTCTCTCTCTCTCTCTCACCATGTGGCTTCAAATCATTCCCAGAACCAATTAATAAAATTAATAAGATGAAGCAGGTTCCTTGTGAATACAGACATGGTTTATGTTATTATTGTGTTTTATGAAGCAGAATATCACAAAAGTTTGATTTTTCAAGATATCAAAATTAAGAAAATTAAATCTTGTTTGAACAACTCATGACATTTTATACAAAACACTTGTTTATTTAACAAAAATTAGAAGTAGTGAGTCTGTCAGAACCACCTAAACATCCTCCTATCTGTCTTCTCACAGGAATTCTGAGTCAATTGTTGGATTGGTTAATATTTGTTTCTGTACAGCTCTTCTAAAATGTATAATACTTTGGTCTACAGTGGATTCAGCAGCAGCAAGGACCCCAAACCATCAACCCTCCACCACCGTGCCAACATCTGATATGTTTGTGATGTTGTGTTTGGTTTTGTAGAAAATAGCAGATTTTTATTTTTTGTCACAGTGCAGACTTGCATGGGCTAAAACATCTCACTTTGGTCTGGTGTGTTGCAAAGACGTTCACAACATATCCAGTGTGTCTCAGAATGTGAGCATAATAGTGATCAGTTTTGAATCATGAATGAAGATGTTGCCATAAATGATGAATAGGAAAAAAACGTTTTAATGTTTTGTCATTATTATTATTATTGTTATTATTTACACACACAGGGATGGTTATTCCACCAGTTTCTTCAGTTAGCTCACCAGCTCTCTGCCTCCACCTTGTGGTCAAACGGAGTAAGTACGAGTAACAGAGCCGAGCATCTCCTCGCAGTGTTCCTCCGCCAAGTCGGGTCACACGTCAGTGGGAAACCTGTACTGGTGAGTGGACGTGTAGCGCCTGCGTCAGCCGGTACCCGGATGCACCGGACAGAGACATGGAGCGGGTGGTGGTTGAAATGCCGATCAACAACGGTGAGACACGGCTCCAAACACGCGTCTGAGGGCTTAGAACAACATCTCCAGCACCGCACTACGCCTCTATGGAGTTGTGCACGAGTGCTGCTCCGCCTGTGACGCGTTCAAAGCCGCCGCGGAGCTTCGAGCTCTGAGCGGCTGCTGCTGTCTGGATTCTGTCTGAGCTGCAGGCCGCTTCAGCGTCACTGGGATAAATCAGAGCTGATGTTATGTGTGAGCCAAAACCCGCCTCAGTCTCCATCACGAGTTAGTAATGATAACATCATGTGGAAATAACAGGAAACGAAAATGATCTTCTTTTCTAAGTTCTAACTCTGAAATCGGTTCGTTTGGCTTTGATTTGAAGTGGGAAGCCAGGAAAATAGAAACAGGTGGATTTTTTGTAAAAAAATCAAACAACCAAAAACGAACAGCTGGCCCTTTAGTATAATAATGACAATTACAATTGAATTAATAATTACAGTTTTTAAATCCATGAGTTTTTATTTTGAGACAGACACCAGTGGTGAGACTTGCATTTGACTTTGCTGCATTTTAAAACAAGTTGTCTAACTGTAATCGTATCTGTCTAACCTCAGGGTTTTCCATGTCGTGCCCCTCGACAACTCCCCGAAAGCGTCAGGTGCGATTCTCAGCCCGACATGACATCATTCTTCTGCGAGAGGTCATCGCTCAGAACCCGTTTGGCTCCAAGGAGCCAGGTTTGTCTTTCAGTTAAAAATCATGAAACCACTAAAAAGCTCAATGGGAGAGTAAATGTATTAAAAAATAATGTAACACAGAGCAAGAAAACACAAAACACTTGAAATAAAATCACATTTTCAACTTCTGCTCAAGTTGATTGCTGGTGGGTGGAAGTCAGGCTTTACTAAAGAACATTCAGCAGACACCAGCAACTCATTTTTATTTTGTTTTATGGGTAAATAAATCTGAATATCATTTAGAGGAACAGGAAACCCTACTAAGAAAGGACCGTAACAGCAGAGTAGATATTGAGAACAGAATTGGGCCGAGAGTGGAACCTTGAGGAACTCCACATGTAAGAGATGCTGCAGCTGGAGGTCATGGATCTGTAGGGAGTGGGACTGTAAAGGTCCAGTCTGGCAAGTGCAATTTAACCTTTAAACACTGTAGATTTGGTCTCATGTTCTGTCAGGACGGATCTGGGCCCGTGTCGGGGAGATCATCACTGCTGCCCTCCAGCCGGAGAACTTTGAGGTGGATGCCAGGAGGTGTAGGGAGAGGACCATGCTGCTGCTAGACTACTACAAGAAACAGGACTTTCCCAGTCTGCGTAGGTTGGTGCAGTCAACAAGAGCCGAGCTACAGGTGTCCTGTTCAGAAAGGAAATATATTTATTTCACTTGGTCTACCTTAACTCAGGTTTGGAACGGAGAGGTTGTACGCCCAAAAGGAGGATCTGCTCCATGAGGTTCTGGAGCTGGAGGCTGAGCGGGGTCTGCTGGCCAGCGCTGAGGGGGCAAAGTACCAGGTGAGTGTCAGAAAGCAGGAGGCAAACACTGTTCATGAATCATCAGTTTATATTAGACTGCTCCAGGAAAATACTTCTAAATACCACAGAGTGGATTACAGCAGGAAGTTTATTTAAGCGCCTCCTAAACGTTTAAGTTTTCTTAACAAAATAACTGATTCTTCTAAGAGATGACACATTATCGGGTTATTTTAGGATAACCAGGAAGCAGGTTGGAATATTATGGAATAAAAATAGAGATGACTGAACTGAGAGGAGAAACCTTTTCTGTCAGAAACAACCTCCAACTGCTTCTGCTTGATAAAATGTTTAAAAATGATGCTAATTTATCCACTTTTCAATAAGGCGGCCCTTATAAATGTCCACTAAAGAATATTTCAGACTAATTTATTACCTTACAAACACAACGAGCGTGTGTAACCTTCCTCATCTCACCTACAGGATGAAGAGCGACGGAGTCGCGCCCTAGACGAGCTGAATCTACCAGAACAGGACAAGCCCAACGTCACACAGATGCTTTCTGCAGGTGAAGCGGGCTGTGTGAGATATGTGTCACAGTTATTCACTGTGTTTAACAAAACGTCTGAGATTTTCTAAAATGAACAAGATCCTCCTCTGCTGGGACGTTGTCCTTTGATTTTGTTATTTAAGAAGCAGAAGAAGAACACGAGCAGCTGTCAGAGCTGTCGGCGGCGCCCACAGCCAAGCGCCCGTGCCAGTGCTGCTGTCAGACGTACTCAGAGATCCTCAGCTTTCTGGAGAAGCGCTCCGAGGCCGAGCAGCGGCTCCGCGAGGAGGAGCTCGCCCTGCGCCGGGAGGAGCTGGAGATTCAGAGGAGTACGTTTTCATTTCTAGCAAATTCACATTAAAAAAGGGTTAAAAGTCTTTGTCCCATCCTGTTAATTGGTCTCACTTATGTGTGCCAAAACAAATAAAATCCAAATTTCTTGACTATATCAGGTGGTGATAAAAGAAAACTCATTGATTTCAGATGTTCCTTCTAAAATTAGAACATTAATTATAAATAATTTATTTATTAAAGCCTTGAGGTTCTGGTCTAACGCCTTACATATTTAATTCTTTATTTCTTACTGAAACACACATCCTACTTACAAAATAACTGATTAAAATGTTGCAATAAAAAGTTAAACATTACATTAGTAAAGTATTAATGATAGTTTATTTTATTACATTTCATATGCTATGTGATTCCCCCAAATTAATAAGGCTTAAATAAAATAAATAATTTATCAAGTTCTGTTTCTACATGGTTGATTTTTTTAATTTCAGGTAAGATTTCTCTGGAGCGAGAGCGTCTGGAAGCGGAGAGGAAAGAGCGGGAGCGCAGGTTTGAGCTGGAGAGCCAGGAGAGGCAGGTCATCTTGGACCTGCTGAAGGACAAAGTTCTGAAGGGCTAAACACCAAACGCCACCACCTGCAGCGTTGGTGCGATGGCTACAAAACAGGAAGGACCACGGCTAAACTGGAAGTGAGAAGATCAAAGAGAGGAACGATATTTAAAACTGACGCTGTCTGTTGCTTCTGTCAGATTTAAAAGTCAAAGAAAAAACAGGAAACCTGAGAGCCATGAGACGCTATCAGGAAGTACATCTGCTGCAGGAAGTTCTGAATGGACTAAATGGGTTTTATACAAATCTACACTAAAGATAAAACAGGAACATTTTTATTTTCAATAGACAAAAAGACATTTTTACCAGAGAAATCATGAAACATCCTGTTTGGTGGCTGATCCAGCAGACTGAGAACGGTCCGGATACTTTTCCTACTTCCAGTCTTCTCAGACCGGATCAGCGTGCAGGGGAATAACACGGCTGAAAAGCTCGTCCTCTGTTGGGATCCGCCAGTGATGTGAAACCTCTGAGACTGTTGTTACTGACCGTGTTGGGAGAAACACACCACAAAAGTAATGAGTTACAGAAATATGTTCCTTTTTTCAGTAACAGAGTAATTTAATGCATTACTTTAAAAAAGTAAGTATTAGTCTTTACAAATTCAGCAACTCAAGTTAAAGCAAACTCCCCTCAGATAATTCAGCAGACCAAATCAAGCTGTGAGATAGCTTATTGTCCATAGTGGCTTTCCGTAGATCACCAGTGAGTGGTGTGTGATGACGTGGTTGAACAGATAATATGACGGTGTAATTGGTTATTCCTTCAGAATACTAATGAACAGTCACCAGGAATATAAAGTGTTGCTCTTCTTTTTATGATAGATACCATAGAAGAAGATTTAGCACGCACTTCCTGTAGCTTTTCACTGTAGACTAAGGAAGTTTAGACTATTGGTTGTTTTTGATAAAACACTTCAGTGAAAACGTTTTGTTTTCACCAATCAGAAGCAAAGGAACTGGTGACTTGAAGTTTAATAAAATAATGAGAATTATTTATTTTTTGAGGTCTCATGCTTGTGTAAAATGCAAGCTTAAATATCTGGCCTAGAGTAACTCAAAGTAGTGTAACTCAGTTACATTTCTGAGCCTACACATTACATACACGTACAACATTTCATAATTCTCATTCAAACCGTGGCTTGGGGCTGACTGTTTAAATGTCCTAGGTGGCGCTATTTCTTAAAATAGGCCACGCCCACCAGAGTTTTGCAGAAATATCTCTTCAAGATTGGACTGGTATCATTCACATGATGTTTTGTGCAGATCAGTTAAGAATTATGGAAATTAGAGGCGAGTGAATTGCCATGGCGTGACGTCTGATTTTGCCGCGCCACCACAGCCCCGCCCTCTTTTGAAACCTCCCAGTACTGGACGCCAAGCAACCCCAACTTGTCTTCAGTTACCTGCTGCAAATTTGTGGTGATTAAGTGAATCGGGGAATTTTGGGTATTTTCACAGTAAAACTTGACCTTTTCGGTCCTGAGGGGGCGGGGCTTGTGTGACGCCATCATTCGACCATTCATTTTCTTCGGGGGCGGATGACAAATGACCATAAAAAATTTTGTAACTCTTGTCCTTTCGGTTATGAAATTATAGCCAATTATATTTTTTTGGCGAGTAGTCGAACTTTGAGGCCTGGCCCCGCCCCTTCATCATTAACGAAAACTCACGATTTTAACAACTTAAGCTCTCCCATGCCTTATGAGTAAAACCCCCCATATTTGACGTTGATCAGTCAAAGACTGTAGGAGGTGTTCGATCAAATGCGGACCCTACAAACGGCCAAAACGAGGTCAAAATGGCGTTTTCGATCAAACATGGCCGACTTCCTGTTTGGGTAAAGACATGGGTACGTCACCCCTCAGGGTACAGTATCCTAGCACCTATGAAACCGGGCGCACAAGTGCAGCTGCGCTGCAAACACATCAACCCTTGTGACTACAGATGTATATGTATACCCTTATACCCTTGTAAAAATAAAAAAATAATAAATAATAAATGAAAGGAACCTATAAATATGCATAAAAGGCAGAAACAGCTTGAAAAGAAGCCAGTGAGGAAGACGAGGATGAACAGAAGGTCAGACCAAAGCCACCTGAACAGGTGAGTCTTCAGCTGCTTTTTAAAGGAGACCACTGAGTCCACTGATCTCAGGCTCAGGGGGAGAGAGTTCCAGAGTCTGGGGGCCACAGCAGCAAATGATCTGTCACCTTTGGTCTTTAGCCTGGTGCGCTGCACAACCAGTAGGCTTTGATCACTGGACCTCAGGAACCTGCTGGGGGTGTAGGGACTGAGAAGATCACCAATGATGGTGCTTGTCCATGTAAGGCCCTAAAAACCAGAACCAGGATCTTGAAATGAACCCTGAAGTTAACCAGCAGCCAGTGAAGCTGGAAGAGGAGCGGGGTGACGTGGGTGTGTGTGATTGTGTTACAGTTTGAAACTTTCCCAACACTGGTTTCTGAGCACACAGCAGACCTACCACCAGCTTTCTCATCCCGACTCTTGCTGATCCAGATCTAAAATCCAGATCTGCATTGATGATGCCATGTCCTCCGCTCTCTGTAAAACCCCTCCAGACTGAGCTTGTTGTTTCTGCCTTCTCAGAGCTTCACCAGCAAATCTGCCAACATCAACAATGGTCAGATTACCGACAGGCACTGGAAAGAAACTCAACAATCTTGCAAATCTTGCTGAACCTAAAGTGGTTTGAATTTTTTCCTAGGTGTGACGGGGTGTTGAGTGTTTTCTGAAGCGACTGAATCACCTGCTCAGAGCTAATTGCTGTAGAGAGACGACTCTCTTTGGCTCAGGATAATTGACTTCCGAGACCCAGAATGGAGACGTGGGTGTGGAGTTTGAGTCACCTTCAGTCAGTTTCAGATACAAGACTCTGGATCTTCTGCTGGTTATGAGGTAACTGATTTAATGTGATTTTTATCTTGACAGGTGCTAAACACAATTTTACTGCTTTCTTACTATAATTAATGAGGATGTACCAGTATGAAAACGTGAGCCGACATCGATATCTAATTTTAATAGTGCTGTTACGTATGATAACCAATATTTACCGATATCCAGGGTTTGAGTTATGGGGGAGCTAAGGGGAGCCCGGCTCCCCTGGAAGCTTGCACACCTAGGGGAGCCCTAGAAAGAAATCTGGATTCAACCTGAGCATGGCCACAAAACCTTCTGAAAGAGGTGCCACCAAAAAGTAGAATTAACAGGAGATTGTTCATGTCTGCTCATATTCTCTGGTACTTTCTGTCTTTTATTCATGCCGGACGCGCTCAAGGCATTTGGAGGCCCAAGTCAAAATAGACTTGGGACTTTCTGCATCACACGCCCAAACAAATAGCACAACATAGCAGGCCAGGTTTTATTTATCGGACAGATATGTTAAATGATGATACCGATAGTGGTGCTGAAATATTGTGCACCCCTTATAATGAAAGAGATTGCTCAACAAGTTAAATGGGACGAACCATTTATTTCACACAATCAAAAACGACCTGAAGTTTTTATTTTCTTGATGAGTTTTTATCAGCTGGTTTCTGCTTAAAGCTTATTTAACCCCACAGATTGAATTCTTTATTTTACTGAGTGAATTACTGCATTTGACTGAAAAACACATTTGGACTGCATGTTTTCCAGGAAACAAACAATGAAGCCTTTTGTCCACAGTCAGGTTTCTAAACTGGAAATACATGATCACATTAAAAGTGATTATATCTGAGCTGCAGTGAACTGCTGTTCTGTTGTGGTTGCTCATGTTTGTGCCAGCATCCAGAGATCAGGAAGGTCAACCAATGTCATATTTTTTAAAATGTTTACATCATAACATTAATAATAAAGTCAGGCTCGTATAGTGAAGTATTTCATTTAATTCCTTTTTCTTTTATGTACATTGATGAAAGTCTGTTTAAGCATTATGTAACACATTCTATATTTGGCCGAGTCCCTAATGATTGCATTCTTTCTGCAGAAATGTAGCTGATACATCTGCAGTATTAAAGCTGCATGCAGGCTGTCGGGCCTTAGGGGGCACAAGTAGCTCAGGAGGAGGAGTAACGTGCCTTGGGGGGCTCTAGGACTCTAAAAGGCACTATATCAAATACAGGCCATTTACCATTCAGATGGAGCAGTGAAGACGGGGTGAAAAGTCAACATCTCTCCACCAGAAGCAACTATTTTAATAAATCTCAGGGGGAAAAGGAAATATGTCACAAGTCGCCTGGGAGAGAACACAAAAATGTTTCAGCTGAACAGGAACTGCAACAGGCAGACTTGTGTTGCCTGAGACAGACCATATTTTTTTGTTATATTGTAGCTGCTGGGCTTTTTTTATTGCTGCACGGTTTCCCTTAAACATTATTTTGCTTACTAAAGCATTGAAATTGGAGTGGTTTCATATTGCTATACTGTAAAATATGCCAAAATGCCTATATTATTTGAATAATTATGTTTTAATCACATATTCTAATAACAAACATGAAAACATGAAACGCTCCAAATACCGTAGTTTTATCCAGCCTACAGTGTAGTTGTTACGTTCTTCCAGTAGGTGGCAGTACTGCAGTAAATGGTGTAGAGGCTGCGGGGAAATTCGCCCACGAAGAAGAAAAATCCGTTTGATTGGCTCGTGTGAAGTCTCTGCTCTGCTGCGTGTTTGTTCCTGAGCTTCTGCTGACTGCACTGTGACCGCATTTAAATGTAGCGAAGAGTTTTGTTTTTAGTTGGACGTAACCGCTCGCTATGTTGTCTGTGGCGTGTTTGAGGTTCGTTTGATTTAACCACAGCACAGCCCGCCTGTCCCGGGTACTTCGCGTACTGCCGTGTCCCGGAAAACGGTCCTATTTCTAAAAATATCCTCTCTGTCCGTTTTGTGGCTTTTTGTTGCAGGTAGGAGATTGTTTGACTTGGCAAACGTAACACGTGACGTGAAACATGTGCCCTCGCTTTCTAGTTCACTGTTGAGCACACAGACATTTCCACTGTTTACATTTTCTTAATTTGGGATGCATGGAAACTGTCTGAACCCTTGATTCGCTTGATTTTTAGACAAAACTCGCTGTTTTTTCTTTCTTAATTTTTACTTCTCCCAACATTTCTAAGGCGGGTTGTTGACATTTTCACGAAGCCAAAACTTTCCCACAACATCCGCAGCGAAGCAGCATGCCCATCAGACGCTTTGGGTGTCACAGGTCTTTAGTTTCTTACTCCCAAGCTACAAATTTGTCGTATGGTTACACGAAGATGAACATTTCCAGAAGTGGATATCGTGTTTTTGCTGCTAACTCCAGCAGCGCGTGCACCGAGCTAGCCAAGAAGATAACAGAGTG
The DNA here is from genome assembly GCA_006937985.1 of Aphyosemion australe. Taxonomy (NCBI): domain Eukaryota; kingdom Metazoa; phylum Chordata; class Actinopteri; order Cyprinodontiformes; family Nothobranchiidae; genus Aphyosemion; species Aphyosemion australe. The sequence goes on along the minus strand of SSNS01000302.1, from coordinate 66,752 downwards.
AGTAACTTGTCACAAATCTGTGTTTAAAGTGTATTTAAATCAAACTTTCCCTGGGAATTAAAATGTTTACCTCAACTTTCAGCATGAAGAGGTAGCATAAACACGGTACAATGCATTCTGGGTAACATTCAGTGCGGATAAAACACGTTTGAAGAGTGTAAGCCCTTTTACTTGCAGCTATTACTTACCGGTATATACTCACAAACATTACTGTTTATAATCATTTACAAGCGGCTCTTTGTTTAGGCTGCCGACATTTATGGGTCCCTGTGACCCTAAACCCGCCATGCTAAACCTGCTAAAGCTAACATTGTTTTCATGTTAGCTCACTTTAAACTAACACTTCATCCAAACTCCCAGCTCCAAAATCCCCAACCCTATGGAACTCTCTCCCTCAACACATTCGTGATGCTGACTCACTGCAAAAATTAAAAAAACTACTAAAGTCTCACCTATTCAATCAAGCATTCAAACCACATTAAACTATTCTTATTTTATTCATTTGTCTTGTTTGCTAGTTTGCCTCCTTATTTGTACAGCGTCTTTGAGTAGTTGATAAAAGCGCTATATAAAACTTATTCATCATCATCATCATCAAACTGAACTAAAGATTTTAAGTTTCACTCAAAGGCATCTGGAAATAAGTAAATTCATCCGTTTTCATGACTGAAAAAAAAAACAGTACAATGAAGTTTTTTCTAAAAGACTTTCTTCAAAAATAAAGAACTCCTTTCCAAATTCAGTGAGGATTACAGTTTAATATCACCAATCTGATGCTTTTGGATGATCTCGTGAGGGAATAGCACCAAATGTGATGATCACAGCATGTTTCCCAGGTGTGTTTCTGTCCAGGTAGGGAATCCTGTGACATGCCAGCCTGGCTTTATTTATTAGGGAGTGTCTAACTGAGCCATGTTAAAGTAAAACAACAGTTCTTCATGTGGGGCAAAGGTCACAGAAGCACATTGTGATGACTGGGCTGTGTGAACAACTCAACAAATGCTCTGTTTTTCAACCATGTAATAACGTCAAATAAAACGGTTTCACGGCTTCAAACTTGATTTCCCTTTGAGCTTTATGTTGCGTACATTTCTTTGAAATCCGTATTCTTAGTGCCACCCTGAAAGTTCAGCCTTTTCTGGTTGCTTTACACCAGTAATAAATGTCACCAAATGTCAGACATTAGAATTAGATTTGTGAACAGATTACTTATTCAACTTGCAATGTCTTTATGATGTCGGATGAGTGGGTGGGTGGATGGATAGATAGATAGATAGATGATGGATGGATGGATAGATAGATGGATAGATGATAGATAGATAGATAGATGATGGATGGATGGATGGATAGATGGATAGATGATAGATAGATAGATAGATAGATAGATGATGGATGGATGGATGGATGGATGGATAGATAGATAGATGATAGATAGATAGATAGATGATGGATGGATGGATAGATAGATGGATAGATGATAGATAGATAGATAGATAGATAGATAGATGATGGATGGATGGATGGATAGATAGATAGATGATAGATAGATAGATAGATAGATGGATGGATAGATGATAGATAGATAGATGGATAGATGATAGATAGATAGATAGATAGATAGATGATAGATAGATAGATAGATACTGCTCTAATCTGAAGGGAAGTGTGGGTACTCTGTACCACCTAAAGCAGTAAAAGTACTCATCAAAAAGCAAATTCATTGACAGGAACACGTAGTAAAGTGACTTCTGGTTAACGGAACCTCCATATTGTTTGTAGTGCTCCACCCACCCCTCCCCAATTTACTGTTGACACAGCTGAATGGTCCTGGGTAGGAATGTTGGTTGTTGTGTTTATGTCTCCCCTGACAGCAGTCACTGTGGAAAGAAAATATTTGGTGCTTAGTAGAAGTTTTACTTTATTTTACATGAATAACATTTATTTCAGTTTTTTTTCTTGTCTTTCTCATCGCAGACGTTTGGGTGTGGAGTTGGGCAAGTCAGTGGTTTATCAAGAGTCAAATACAGGTGAGCCTAAAGGTTACTTGGTGGTTTCTCCTTGGCTTATTCTCACTCCCAAACCAGCAGTGATTTTTTTTTTCTTTTACAGAGACTAGAGTAGATGTGAAAGAATCTGTTCGTGGACAGGACATCTTCATCATTCAGACCATTCCCAGGTGAGGCAGGAACAGATGAGTATCTTACACTTTGATGCCCTGGTTGGAGGGAAATCAAAGCATCACCTGCTCTAAACTAAGATCAACAAGAAGACACAATTCTGTGTTTGTCAGAGATGTCAACACGGCCATCATGGAGCTGCTGGTCATGGCGTATGCACTGAAGACATCTTGTGCCAAGAACATCATCGGAGTCATTCCGTACTTTCCCTACAGCAAGCAGTGCAAGATGAGGAAGAGAGGATCCATTGTCTGCAAACTGCTTGCTTCTATGCTCGCTAAGGCCGGTAAGTCATGGATCTGTTTACTGTTATGATAACTGGTTTACACAGTAGTGAACCAAGTGGTTGGGGTGGAAACATCTGACTCACCGAGGCCTAATTTCTGAGAGGACATTTTTTTTGTCACAGTTAAATGTAAAAATAACAAATATTTAAACTGATAACCAAGTTAGCATTTTTCTGTAGCGACTCCACCACCAACAAGTGTTGTATGAGAGGAGTGTGAGTTTTACGGCCACATTTGTAACAAAATATGCACATTTTCCTGTTTGACTCACATTCAATTTTACATTTATTAGTATTATTTTCAGCAAGTTTTCTAAAACTGGGACTGTCAGATGAATATTCACACAAGCCAGTCAAAGGGATGAATATTCTTGTCACAGTTTAGCCATAAAGTGTCTGTTTATTTGGGTGTTATTTTTGTCCAACATGTCTCTAGTAGGAATGAATGCCTTGTAAGTCGATCTCTGGGGAAAAGCTCACATGCTTGAGGATGTAGAGTTCAGCAGGAAGAGAACGTAGCTTCAGACAACAGGATCTGGAGTCTTATTTCCTGATATGTGGACATCTCTCCTCTGTTTGGCTAACAGCAACACGACTACCACTGACTCTTTTTGCTCCGCAACGTTGATGTTTTATCTCCACAAATAACACAAGCCTGGAGGAGTTCTGCTGTGTGGTGGAGTTGCTAATGATAATGTTAGTTTCTGCTAGCCGAGACGTTCTCTGCTGTTTCTTGGATGCTAAATCAACAACAGCCTTCCCCGTCGTGAGTCAAGATGGGTGAGTCCATGAATGTTAAGTGACAGTGTGACATAGATCTGTCAGGATTTTCTAATCCTAGAATTTCACCTAGAGTCTATTTTCTATCAGAATGCAGAGATCCGTGTAGGAGACTACTTTCATGTTCAGCCTGCATGAAAACTCAGAGTGACTGATTATAATCAGTAATTATATATATATTTTTATATATATTTGTATATGAATGCCTCAACACAGTGTCTTGGTAAGACTGATGTGGTTTATCATGCCTCGCTGAGGTTTATTACTAACTGTAGACCACTGACCCATCATTGTGAATTGTATTCTCGAGTGGGATGGCCTTCTTTGTCCACTAGGAGGTTGGCACATTGGTACACTTTCATTTACAAGGCCATGCTTGGATTACTACCCAACTACATCTGTAACTTAATCTCACGGAGAAGTATAACTTCTCACAGTCTGTGCGCAAATGATCAGTTGTTACTCTGTGTTCCGTTTGCTCGCACTGAACTGGGTAAAAGGGCTTTTGTTCACTCTGCTCCTTCTGCATGGAACAGGCTGCAGGAAAACTGGAGACTAACCGAGCTGATCTCCTTGAATACATTTAAAACCAGACTGAGAGCCCTTGAGACAGATTCCCTGTGTTGTAACTGCCTTCTGTAATTTTGTACATAACATGTCTGTGTAACTGAAACATTTTGTAACCAACTTTTGCTGCCTCTTGGCCAGGACTCCCTTGAAAATGAGGTTTTTAATCTCGTGGGACCTTCCTGGTTAAAAAAAGAATAAATATAGAAATAAAGAAATAATTATTAAAAAATGTTTTTTCAGTGTTCCACACCTTTAAAGCAAATGTCATTCATTTTGAACATGTTTGTGTTAAAATATTTCTACAGATGAATCTGTTATGACTGTATTGTAAAATGCTCGGAAGCATTCTGTTGTTGTGTTTAAACCGTTTGTTCTGTAGCCAAACCCAATCACACCTGGTCTCGTGTTGCAGGACTTACCCATCTCATCACCATGGACCTCCACCAGAAGGAGATCCAGGGTTTCTTCACCTTCCCTGTAGACAACCTGAGAGCTTCACCGTACCTCATCCAGTACATCCAGGAGGAGGTTCGGCTCTGTTTTACTGTTGATTTCAGTGTGTTGTTATATTTGATCGAAGAAAACCTTCTGTACCTTTATTTATGTCAAATAGGGCTTTAGCTTTTTATTTGAGGGTCTCATGTATTTGTCTCTCCTCAGATCCCAGACTACAGGAATGCCATAATTGTTGCAAAGTCCCCATCAGCTGCTAAGAGGTAGTGGACACTCAAAACATTAAAATAATGATAATCGTTAATAAATAAGGCATGCGTATAGATAGTACATCTATAACACTTGAAGGGTTCATGCATGATCCTGAACACAAATCTGTCAGTCAATGGCTGCAAATTAAAACAAAAATCTTAATATGAAAACCTTATTTTTGTCCTGGCCAAAGCCAGATAATTGATTTTTATGCTTTTTTTCCTGATATATATGTAAGAATTTAAATGGGCTCTTATTTACCATCATTATGTCAGTGTGGCAGGAAGAGTGTGTGCTGTTCTAACGTAATAAGATGTTAATATTTAAAAAGATAAAGGAGAGTCGGTGTCGCGTTGAAGGGCTGATTCTGTACTTTGTATACATTCTGTAAAGAGGCTCAAAGAAAATTTTCCAATTCCAAAACAGAAGTTGTTCTTAAACCCTTTCAGGTGAAATAAAGATAAACGTTTCCTATAGCGGACCCCTTTTCCCCTTTAGGTCAGTTTGTCCGTGTCTCTGACTCCTGCGTGTCCGTCTGTCTCAGGGCTCAGTCCTACGCAGAGCGACTGCGACTCGGACTGGCGGTGATTCACGGGGAGGCTCAACATTCAGAGTCAGACATGGCAGACGGTCGGCAATCCCCCCCGCTGTCCCGGACCACCTCAGGACACCCTGGCCTGGAGTTACCATGTAAGACCCACAGCAGAGCAGCTCGTTTCAGCCGTCTGTGGGACTGGAGTTGTCTTTGCTGCCTTTCACCTAAAGCACACGTCTGCTGTTTAATCCTTTTAGGTTAGAAGTTGTCTACATCTGCCTTAAAGGAGTCATCAACTGAAAATTAGACTTTTCCACTTGAAAAAATGTCTATAATGGCTTCCTAATGATGGCTGAGAAGCCAATATTTAACATTGAAGCGTTTGTTTAATCTTGCCTTCTTCAACCACCTCACATGCACCCCATGAGCACGCACACTCAAAAACGAAATTCATCTATATGCTGACACAAAGGCCGAATATAAACAAATATGAACCAGCAGCGAACAAACCAGCACAACAAAGCTCATTTCATAACGTGAAACGCATAAATTATGTCTTGCCGTTGACGACTCATGTTGTAATTCGTGTTATGGGAGACAAAACTCCAATCGGTTTGTGTATTCCATCTTCACAACAGCATAAGAGCCGATGCCTGGCTGTTGGCTTGCTTTGTCCCAACTCAAAAACAAGCGAGGGCGCCATTACGCACGAGACGAGGGTCGGGCTCGTACATACACTGTTGAATCCCGTAGGTCACTGCCAGGTTGGGTTCAGTTATAACTTGATATTTTGGAGCAAGATGCTGAAGCTGCTTTCTGCTTCCTTCCACCAATCAACGCGCCCCTCAGTCCTGTGCGCGTCCGAGATAGGGGTGTTCCAAAAAGGGTACTTTTCGATTCAATTTCGATTATGGGAGCTTCGATGCTTCGGTTCTTCGATTATAATGGTTGTTGGTTCGATTCGATTACTGGTGCCACGATTCTTCGATTATTAACATTTTTAATGCTTTTTTCATACGAAATTGATTGTCTTCTTCTTTGTCTACATTTGTAAATAAATAACCTATCAATTAACTCAGTTCCTCTAAAGCTACTCAGTAAGTAAATACTTTTTTTTTTACATTTAACTATTTTTCAAAGACAAAATCTTATTTTATGACTGTATGACTTGTGTAAATATTTGCACTTTGACCAACTTAACTTCGATCAGAGAAAGCTTTAAACATTTAAAACCTGCTAGGGAAACATTTTTTCTCTCCTTCCTTTACGTTATTTAACAACAGAACATTATTAGAAAACAGTTCAATAACATGCAAAACAACAAGCTATCACCTCAACTGTCTTACAGCTTTTGAGATATTGAATAACATTTCATTTCTACTGGTAACAATGTAATGGTGGCATGTCTATAATGTAAGGGTTGGCAATAATCCAGTTTAAATTACGTTCACAGATAGAAGTGTTTGTAAATTATATACTACAACGGCTTGCCATAGACCTGGAGCGTGTTGCGCAATCTCGTAGCAACAACAACGTCATGAGTCCTGGAAGCTGCTGTGGCTCTGCTCCATAGCGCTGCAGACAGCTACGAATAAACAGGATAGTGGCGACTTTTCTTCCGCTTGCAGAGTTTAGTCATTCTTAGTTCCAAGATCATCGTGTTTTTTTGGAACCCACGGCGTGAGTCTGCTATCCGCTAGCTTAGTTAGCATTAGCCAATCTGCCCGTAGCTGCGCGTTTGATCCCAAACTTTGGACCGTTTCTGCTGGTGCCTCTATTTTCCTCCACAGCACCTAGATTACCACATTGTGCGCCAGTAAAAAGCATCTTCCTTACACAAAAACAAATACCATACATTTGTTAAGGCTTCGGTTACGTGTATTTTTTTTAGTACCGGCTTTGCAACAAAGCTTTCACGTTATTTATTTTTTTAAGCATCGGCGTTCATTAATCGATTCTGAATCCTCACGTGAAGCTTTGCGATGCATCGCCACATCGATGAAATGCACCCACCCTTATGGTGCGTTCGATTTACCTCGGAAGTCGGAACTCGGAACTAGGAATGACGTCACACCCGAGTTAACAGCGTTCTGGTTTCCGAAGTCGGAGAAGTTGGAATTCCAATTATTCAGTTGAACTTTTTTATTTTTATTTTATTTTATTTTTTACTTTTTTATCAGGTCAAATAGGTAAAAAACAAACACGAATGATGGACTGTTGGTGCGTTCGATTTGTCTGTTTATTTTACAAGACACACATATAGGAGTGTGTTTGAAATAAAAGTTACATGTAGCGCTTGCATCTCTAATTTGAACAAACTAAAAGTTTTGTTTATTAGTCGTATGTGTTCGTTGAGAGCTACCTAAACAGCAGTTTTCGAGGGCGCTGCCATCTTGGATTTCGAGGTCGGAGTTCTCAAAAACGTCCGAGTTTCCGACTGGGAGTTCCGACTTTGCGGGGCGTTTTATTTGATTTTTCCTACTCGAAAGTCGGGATTTCCGAGTTCCGAGGACAAATCGAACGCACCATTAGTCCGAGACAGCCGAAATATCGCGTGTGATCTCGCGAGAAAATATGCTTTTTACAAAAAAGGATCACAAGAGCACCTTTTTAATTTATTCTTCCAATACAATTTATTTTAATGGTCTAAAAGACTATAATAGGACAAAGATATCCACGGTATTATAGGTGATGACTCCTTTAAATAGTGTTGGAATATCTTTTATTAAATTAGTGTTTTTGGTGCAATTTCTTAAGGAACACAAAAATACCTGAAAATGGAAAAATCAACACAGCCTTCACTACATGATTATTATTATTAGGTCTGAAGATCCAAAGCTGTTTTTAGACTGTGTCCCAGAGTCCTGCAACGGGGCGGGTATGGTGGGAAAAACACAAAATTAAATTTAACAGGTTCAGACAGAAGTATCTTTGATGCAGGTGAGTTGTGGGTGAGAAAAAAAACAACAACCTACCTGTGAAGCCTACCTGGGCACGCCTAATAATTTTCATGATTTTTCTTTGTAAATCACTGGTTGTTTTGATCATCGATTTCAGTTAAATATATCATGTAGCAGATGAACACATTGATATTTGAGAAGTGAAATGAAGTTTATAGGATTTACACAAAGTGTGCAATAATTACTCAAAATTAGGCAGGTGCATAAATTAGGACACCCCTGTCATTTTATTGATTTGAATATCTTCAGCACTAATTATTGGACCACAAAATTATATGCTCATTGATTCTTGACCTACATACATTTCAATAATGAGAAAGGGTATTCAAGGTGGCCATTTGCAAGTTTTTCTCCTCTTTGCATATTCTCTGAAGAGTGGCAACCGTGGAGCCTCAAAACAACTCTCATGACCTGAAAACAAAGATTGTTCATCATCATGGTTTAGGGGAAGGATACAGAAAGCTGTCTCAGAGATTTCAGCTGTCCGTTTCCACAGTTAGGAACATACTGAGGAGATGGAAGACCCCAGGCACAGTTCAAGTTGAGGCTCGAAGTGGCAGACCAAGAAAAATCTTACATTAGAAAAAGAAGAAACGCTCTTTTATATAGTTGAAGAAAATGCAATGGTGATCTGAGATATAAAAGTACTCGGGAGAAATGCTTAATTTTTAAAACCCAGGGTAAAAACAAGGTCCAGAGTATGCCCCCTGGTGTGTGTGGGGCCAGAAGAAGACTAGGTGAAGGATGGTGAGGTCAGTCAACCCACAGACCAGCACCAAAGACCCACAGCATCATCTTGCTGCAGATGGAGTCATCGTGCATCGCTCAACTATTCTGCGCACTTTACACAAGGAGATGCTGTATGTGAGAGTGCTGCAGAGGAAGCCTTTTCTCCACCCACAGCACAAACAGAGCCGCTTGAGGTATATTAAAACACATCTGGACAAGTCAGCTTCATTTTGGAATAAAGCCCGGATCACACTGTGATTTTCAGGGTTCCCACTCATCCTGGAAAACCTGGAAAATGATAGACCTATTTTCCAGTCATGGAAAACACCTGGAAAATGAGAAAAAAAGTTAAATGTCCTGGAAACATTTGAGTTGTCCTGGAAAATGATTTTCTCTCATTGTGGATGAACGCCCATAAAGTTATGAACAGAATCGGTGACAAAGGGCAGCCTTGGCTGAGTCCAGGATTTCTAGGTGCAGTCAAGGTGGTGAGGGGATCCGTTTTGGTGGCCTAAGGATCACGCCTCTGCTTTTTGCAGATGATGTGGTCCTGTTGGCTTCATCAGAACATGATCTCCTGCTTTCACTGGAGCAGTTCGCAGCCGAGTGTGAAGCAGCTGGGATGAGAATCAGCTCCTCTAAATCCGAGACCATGGTCTTGAGTCGGGAAAGGGTAGAATGCCTTCTCCAGGTCAGGGGCGAGGTCCAGCCCCCAAGTGGAGGAGTTCAAGTATCTTGGGGTCTTGTTCACGAGTGAGGGAAGGGTGGAGCGTGAGATCGACAGGCGGATTGGTGCTGCGTCTGCAGTGATGGGGGCGTTGTACCGGTCTGTCGTGGTAAAGAGAGAGCTGAGCCGAAAGGCGAAGCTCTCGATTTACCGGTCGATCTACGCTCCTACCCTCACCTATGGTCACGAGCTTTGAGTAGTGACCAAAAGAACGAGATCGCGGTTACAAGCGGCCGAAATGAGTTTTCTTCGCAGGGTGTCTGGGCTCTCCCTTAGAGATAGGGTGAGAAGCTCGCTCATCCGGGAGGGGCTCGGAGTAGACCCGCTGCTCCTCCACATCGAGAGGAGCCAGTTGAGGTGGCTCAGGCATCTAGTTAGGATGCCTCCTGGACGCCTCCCTGGTGAGGTTTTCCCGGCACGTCCAACCGGGAGGAGACCCAAAGGAAGACCCAGGACACACTGGAGGGACTATACCTCTCGACTGGCCAGGGAACGCCTTGGGATTCCCCTGGAGGAGCTGGCCCAAGTGGCTGGGGAGAGGGAAGTCTGGGCCTCCCTCCTTAAGCTGCTGCCCCCGCAACCCGACTCCGGATAAGCAGATGAAAATGGATGGATGGATGTGGATGAACGCAAACGGGCTAAACATTTTATGCATGAATGTCTGTTTTTAGCTGTCTTCAACGAGCGATATTGGGCTGTAGCGCTTGGCTGCTTTCAGTTCTGCATCTAGCCGGCACAGTGCCCCACGTGACGCTACCACCAATCAGATTGCTTATTCCCTTAGAAAAGTTCTGTTCCCAGTGTTTCCATCTGTCTTTGTTACTAGATTTATACATTTTTCAGACCCAAGTAAAGATTTACTTCTCCAAAGGGCCAAAACTAGCAGTTCAAGAGTGCTGCTGTATCGCAGTATATGGAGCGAGAGGTTTTTCTCCTCTCTGTTGAGTGACAGAGGAGCAGCAGAGCGCTGTGGGCGTGTCGTCACTCATGCCTTTGGGTTTAGTGGAGCTGTAGCAAACATGACGACAGCCTCGAGATAGCGACAGGTAACAGGTAGTCTTACCGGGCCACGGTCCACTCAGTATTTCATATTTGTTCTATTGTTCAACAGCAGAAATAAAAAACATGTGAAAGAGAAAAACTTAATGAATTAAGCTCCATCAAAAATACTGTGTATGTGCACAGAGAGCAGAGCACCAACCTTTCATTCTGTTTTTAACTCGATAGACTGCAGCGAAGAGCCAGTGAGAACTGAAGACTGGCATGTTAATTTGAACAAAGTTAACGTAAATAAATTGAATTCAACATGGATAAAATTAATAAATAGAAGGATTTTAAGTGATAACCATACATTTATCATAGTAATGCTTCATACAAGCCAGACTATAAAGGTAGCTAGCAAACAATAAGTACTACTTATCTCTGAGAGTTAAAATAAAATAAATATTTTTCAGGTTCAATAGGATTGTGGTGCTAGCGAGAGATATTAGCCTGGTCATCTTCCCTAAATCTTGTTTGCGGATGACTGGACTAACCTAAAATGACCAATATTGGAACAACAAACTGCAGTTTAGCATCTAACTATAGATGTGTAATGTGGTGTGTACAGTAAGTATAATACATAGAATATAAAAGATATGAAAAAGCTAAGGTATGAAAGGCCTAATTTATTGAGTAATCAGTCCATATACACTCACCGGCCACTTTATTAGGTACACCTTGCTACCGGGTTGGACCCCCTTTTGCTTTCAGAACTGCCTTAATCCTTCATGGCATAGATTCAACAAGCTACTGGAAACATTCCTCAGAGATTTTGGTCCATATTGACCTGATAGCATCACACAGTTGCTGCAGATTTGTCGGCTGCACATCCATGATGAATCTCCCGTTCCACCACATCCCAAAGGTGCTCTATTGGATTGAGATCTGGTGACTGTGGAGGCCATTTGAGTCCAGTGAACTCATTGTCATGTTCAAGAAATCAGTCTGAGATGATTCCAGCTTTATGACATGGAACATTATCCTGCTGGAAGTAGCCATCAGAAGATGGGTCCACTGTAGTCATAAAGGGATGGACAACAATACTCAGGTAGGCTGTGGCATTGCAACGATGATCAATTAGTACTAAGAGGCCCAAAGTGTGCCAAGAAAGGCAGGATGGATCCATGCTTTCATGTTGTTGACGCCAAATCCTGACCCTACCATCCGAATGTTGCAGCAGAAATCGAGACTCATCAGACCAGGCAGCATTTTCCCAATCTTCTATTGTCCAGTTTTGGTGAGCCTGTGTGAATTGTAGCCTCAGTTTCCTGTTCTTAGCTGACAGGAGTTAGCCTGGCAAGCCATCCTATATATGTGTATATATAGTCTGGCCACGAACCACTGACGGCTCTCAGTCGTGAGGCGGGATCTACGGTTGTCTTTCAAAATGTCAGCACGCAATTGGATAGCGCTAGGACCAATCAGAGTGACGAACAACATGACGTAATCACGGCGACGGAAAAGCGGGAGGCTTTAATAGCGTCTAGCTTCAATGATTTCTGTCGTTTTTGTATGAAAAACACGCGAATATCAGGTGTACTGGGACATTGCACTACTTAGTTTGATAAAAATAAGAAGCCGATAAGTATATCAGACAGACTTACGCACGTTGGAGTCTAAATAATCCAATGTTGATGACAAAGCCGTTTCAAACGAACGTGTTTTCCGAGTTGCCGCCATGTTGCTTGGGTTCGCGGCGTTCGCGGCCGCAGCGCTGACGTCATCGGCTACTCCCGCTCTGTGATTGGCCCATGATATAGAGCGCTGTGATTGGCCCAACCAAAACTATAGCGAGTTGTGATTGGATAGACACAGCAGTGGTTTGGGCTGCGAGGGTTCCAATGAAGCGTGCCTAGACCAAACTCTGCAAAGCAAGAATTGGTCTAGTTCACTAGGCTAGACAGGAGTGGCACCTGGTGTGGTGTTCTACTGCTGGAGCCCATCTGCCTCAAGGTTCCACTTGTTGTGCGTTCAGAGATGCTCTTCTGCATACCTTGGTTGAAACGAGTGGTTATTTGAGTTACTGTTGCCTTTCTATCAGCCAACCAGTCTGGTCATTCTCCTCTGACCTCTGGCATCAACAAGGCATTTTCGCCCACAGAACTGCCGCTCACTGGATGTTTTCCCTTTTTCGAACCATTCTCTGTAAACCCTAGAGATGGTTGTGCGTGACAATCCCAGAAGATCAGCAGTTTCTAATATACTCCAGCCCGTCTGGCACCAACAACCATTCCACGTTCAAAGTCACTTAAATCACCTTTCTTCCCCATTTTGAGGCTCGGTTTGAACTGCAGCAGATCGTCTTGACCATGTCAACATGCCTACATGCATTGAGTTGACACCATGTGATTGGCTGATTAGTCATTTGTGTTAACGAGCAGTGTGACAGGTGTACCCAATAAAGTGGCCAGTGAGTGTAACCAGTAATAGACTTTCAAATTTGTGTTGTTTTCCTTTCTAGGTAGGAGTGACGATGACAGGAAGACAAATTGCAAATTAAAATCTGATTTGAGAGAAAACCCACAGTTCAGGGATTGGCTAGGAGAAGTGTCTGGAGATGTGCATAAAGAATCTCAGCACTCAGGAGTCATGCACTGGGACAAGGTCAGCCCTAGTTGGGATAACTTGACTCGTACTGTAGCAGCTGAAAAAGTCCCGAGAATGTCCTGGAAAAGTTCTGGAAAATCATTTCAAGAAAAGAGTGGAAACCCTGATTTTCGGCCATTTTAGCCAAATCCCTCGTCTTGAGCAGATTCGTGACAGAAAACGGTGAACGTAAGGGTGATTTGCATATGTGTGGATGTCCAGTGTGACCGGCTCTGCGACAGCTTTCTGAGCTGTCTCATGACCAAAGTCAGCCTCCAACAGTCTGTTTGCAAACCTACGACTCCCATCTGCAGTCGACCAATGAAAACACACCTTTGGGATGCCGCAGCAGCAAGACTCCGCCTCTCTGGGTTTCAGTTTCGACTTATGTTTAAAATGCGGATTAAAATCTACACACCAGTTTCTGTTTTTGTTAATAGCCCAAGTAAAACCGAATTTTTACTAAATAAATGTTTACTAATTTACTAAAAGTAAATAACTAAACAACCTTTTTTTAGGTCATCAGCTGAATTGTAAAATCTGCAATTCTGTGATCTGTGAAGGTGTGAGAGGAGATGCTCTCACGAACATAAAAAACAAAACACTTGCTGTTGGTGGAAATCTCACATATTCAACCAATAAGGATGGGTTCAGTAGCATGTTGATGCTGAGGGACAAAGGAAGCTGCGTGATCTGACAGCGGGTGTGAAGAAGGAGCGCTGAGGCGCTGTCACGGAGCGGAGTAAACACCGAGACGGACGTTGACGGCAAAACTTTAGATATTGGTGTGGTCTGTGACAGATAGTTAATTCTCAGTAGTTTAGTGGGTTTTATGTATATAAGAGGATGAGAAGGATGGATGTCCAGCAGACAGATCAGCTGTTTAGCTGGAAGCCGGGAAAAGGAGACGCGCAGCCGGAGTCTGAGGCCAAAGCGGGTTTTGAAAATATGTAGCGGATCAGTTCTTCCTCTTTGAGGAAGATGGTAAATGGCCTGTATTTGTATAGCGCCTTCTTAGGGTTCTACAACCCCCCAAGGCGCCTCACAACACAATCGGTCATCCACCCATTCACACACACATTCACACGCTGGTGGGGATGAGCTACAACATAGCTACAGCTGCCCCGGGGCGCACTGACAGAGGCGGGGCCTGCCGTACACTGGCGCCACCAGTCCCTCTGACCACCACCAGCAGGCAATGTGGGTTAAGTGTCATGCCCAAGGACACAGCGACAGACTGAGCGGGTTGCGAACCTGCGACCTGATTGCAAGGCGGCCACTTAACTCTGCCACCATCCCCCGATGAGCTGGGTCATGAGCTGACACTAAAGAGAAGTGTTAACGGTGGCGCTTTTTTCTCTTTTTAGCGTTGTTTTTGATTATCTGTCTAGTGACGTATGCTTTTCGGGGGATGCGCTCATGACGTAGCGTGTTCTGCTGGAGCGAGATGTCATGCAGTCTGGCTCACCGAACTCTTCCGCCACATAGTGTGCCACCTTTCTGGATTTCTCACAGTGTGACATGAGCAGTCCTGTGCGACAGCCAAAAAACGCAGTGTGTTCCCGGCTTAAGGTGCTGTGGACCGATGAAACTAAAATTGAGTTGTTTGGGCATAACAAGGAGTGTTATGCGTGGAGGAAAAAGAACACAGCATTCCGAGAAAAACACCTGCTACAGTAAAATATGGTGGTGGTTTCATTATGCTGTGGGGCTGTGTGGCCAGTGCAGGGACTATCTTGTTAAAGTTGAGGGCTTCCACTCAATATCAGCAGATTCTGGAGATCAATGTCCAGGAATCAGTGACAAAGCTGAATCTCATTGGAAGCTATAGGAAGAGTTTAGAGGCTGTCATTTCTGCAAAAGGAGGATCTACTAAATATTATTGTAATTTTTCTTTTGTGGTGCCCAAATTAATGCACCTGCCTCCTTTTGTTTAAGTAATTATTGCACACTTGGTGCAAATCCTATAAACTTCATTTCACTTCTCAAATATCACTGTGTTCATCTGCTACATGATATATTTAACCAAAATCACTGATCCACACAACCAAAGAAAAGTCATGAAAATGATCAGGGGTGCCCAAAATCTTTTCACATGACTGCAAAATCAGAGCTGGAAAGAGAGGAGCAGCGTGTTGGACAGTCCTAGTAAGGAGAAGTCGGGCGTGTGGCAGAACTCTGGAATAAAGAGACCTCAGATTCTGTCGCTGCCATAAAAACAAAAAACAAATGACATCCTTTTAAAACTAGCCTCAAAACACAAGATGCACTTTTTGCAAATTGCGATTCTGATTAAGGAGATGTAGACTTTTAAACCAAAACCTTTACTCGGCCCTGAGTCTGTGGGCTTCACTAAGATCCTAACCACTAAAGTGGTTGCAGGATCCCATCGGCGGATTTCCTACAGCTTCATCACACACACACACACACACACACACACACACACACACACACAAGGTTGTTCCGTTTCTTCTGCATGAGGTAGAAGGACTTAAGGACTGCTACGCATGGCTTGACTCATTTCTCCCTCAGAGTTTATGATCTTCCACACGAGTCTGTATTTATTTGCAGGTGTTGGTTTTTCTGAGGCTCATCAGATTGGTCCTGCGGTTTCTGGGATTTAGTTTGGATTATAGCATGATGACCGCGTGGTGTTTACAGGTTTTAACCTAATCTCCAGTAAGCTGCTCCTGACCCAGGTTACACAACAGGCTGCACTTCTGCCCTGAAAGTAATTATGTTTCCTTTATCTGCGTTTGCCAGTGATGATGGCGAAGGAGAAGCCTCCCATCTCTGTCGTCGGTGACGTCGGCGGCAGAATCGCCATCATTGTTGTAAGAACTCTGGCTTTTCAGTGATTTCTTGTTTTTCAAATGGGTAAAATAATGCTAGCTATGAGTTTTATATCAATTGTAACAAACGATTAAGTTTAAGTGTTGTTCCTGGAATCCCTGTCCTCAGGATGACATCATAGATGATGTGGAGGACTTTGTGGCTGCAGCAGAAATCCTGAAGGAAAGGGGGGCCTACAAGATCTACATCATGGCCACACATGGCCTACTGTCTGCAGAGGCACCAAGACTAATAGAAGAGTCTGCTATCGATGAGGTAGGATGCTCACTTCTGTCATTTAGGTGCATTGTTAGGATAGGAAGTGTGTTTGACCTTTACCTCCTCTTATCTAATCTTCAGATCATATTTGGTTTGAACCGATTTGACTCTTGCAGAGTGGAGATGTTAACGAGCCTCCACTTAGAGGAAGTTCTGCTCGTTAACATCCTCACACACACCACACGCTGCAGAAGTGGAATGCAGCCCTTAAAAACTAAAGCATGCTGTAAATCAGTATAGACACACACACTGTGAATTCTGTTGAGTTATTTTATGCTAGAAGGTGGAACAGCAGCAGCTGATTTAATTTACCCTTCATACAAACTCCTGATAATCTTTGTTTTGGCTTCATTTTGAAATCATTCTGACAGCCTTGGCCCCATTAAAGCCTCACGCCTCGTCTAAAAACTCTGACAAACATAAATGTGTCGGCGTGTCTCTAGCACACAAATACAGGTGAAACTGGAAAAACGAGGATATCATGCAAAAGTTCATTTATGTCAGTAATTCAATCTAAAAAGGCAAACTAATCTATGAGATAAACTCATTACCGGCAGAGCCAGATATTTCAACCCTTTATGGGTTATAATAGTGATGATTAGGGCTTACAGCTGATGGAAACCTCACATTCCAAACCTCAAACAGTTAGAATATTACATGAAATCAATAAAACAAGGATTTTAAATAGAGAAAAAGTAAAATCACATATTTGTGCTCAGCACTTGGTTTGGGTCCCTTTTGCTTTTGCTGAAGTGAATTAACTTTTGCACTGGTTTCATCTGTATGGTGTGTTACAGTGACGCATAATAGTTTCGTTTAATGCTTTCAAATATCTAAGTTCAGAACCACTCGAAATGAAGGAAGTTTAACTCGAGGCAGCAACGGGTTTCAGATTTTTATTTATTTATTAGGTTTACAGAGGAAGCACAGGAATGTTTTCACATGAACCCAACAGAATCGTGTCTACAGGTGGTGGTGACCAACACCGTTCCCCACGAAGTGCAGAAGCTGCAGTGTCCAAAGATCCGAACCGTGGACGTCAGCATGATCCTGGCCGAGGCCATCCGACGCATCCACAACGGGGAGTCCATGTCCTATCTGTTCCGCAACATCGCTGTGGATGACTGAGGCCACACACACACACACACACACACACACACACACACACACACACACACGTTTAACCATTCCAAACACTCAGACTGAGGTCGAACAATCTCGTGTATTAGCTCTGTAGTTCCTGTGTGTGTAACTGATGATCATGTTTATGTATGAGACGAGAACAGAAGCCCGTAGACACTAAACCATGTTTCTGATTTTTACTACAAGAACACAGAAACGGTACAGATTTACCAAGTACAGCTTGTGTCATCTGCAGAAACTGCCGAATAAAGCTGCTGTTCTTGTTCAACAGAGTCTTTTTGTTCCTCTGACCAATCCCGACGCAGCATCACAGCTGGCTGTAACGGGTTCTGGTGCGGGTACGTTTCAGGAACTAGAAACTGTTCAGAACAACGGCTTCACACCTGAGCCTGAAAACTTTCAGTAACACTTTCAGTCCCCAGCAGGAAGGCGCTCGTGTCCAGCTGCAGCTGTGCTGCCTCAGAGGGTTTTATTTATGGCTGCAGCCACCAGGAAGTGTGAGAGCTGTGTGACAGACGGGCCGCTGATTTATTTACATTTGTTAAAAATAAAAAAAGGATGCAAATAGTGGCTGGTTGTGTGAGCTGTGCTGTCTCTAGGTTATACTTTGGGTTCACATTTCTCCTTTATCATTCATAAACAGTTCCTCTGTCACATATGATCAGTAAAACCAGCAACTAAACTCATGTTACAAAAGCAAAAGGAGATAAAAATAACCTGCTTTTTAAACCAAATGCATCCACGTCCAGGTAGTAGACGCCTCCGAGCTCCTGCTGGTTCTGTCCCAAACCCTGAACTTGTTCTAAACGCCTCAGGTTGATCTTTAATCTGCTGAGGAGCTTTGACCAAGTCCAGAGGCAGAGACATCCGCTGTGGAAGTCAGGGAAGTCTGAGGAAATGCTGCTCTGCAATCCCGACACTTAGCTGAGACTTTAAAGTAAGAAACACACGAGAAGATGACAAATCCACACACCTGCCTGGCTGAAGCCGTCGGGTCTGATTTCCATGGCGACTGAGCGAGGGCGCAGTGCGGAAGAATGTTTAAATGTGGACTGAAAGAGGAACTACCCACAAACGTTTACTCGGCCACTTCCTCAAATTAAAACAGGAAACATTGTGCGGTGTAATCTGATGTGGGGGGGGGGACCTGGACCTGAGCGCCACAACCGTCTCTCCAGGTTGTGTTCAGAGGAACCAGGCTGAGCTATTTCAGGAACTGCAGAGGGACCCGTTTCAACAACCAGCTGAATTGTTCTGTATTCAAATGTGTTGAGGGGAAGGTTGAGTTTCTGCTTCAGCTTTAGCTGCTGGCCTCGCCACCTACGGAAAGCAAAACGGTGACTTATTTGTGCGTGGAAGGGTTCAGGTTCAGAAGCGTGACGTGACAGATGTTCTGCAGCTTAAATGATTGATGAGTTCTCTGATGTTTCAGGATTGATTCAGAGTCTTTCACACTAAAGACACAAATCTGTCAAGGATGTTCTTCGTTGGCCTGTTTGTTTATTTTATTTTATTTTGAAATTGAAACCTCTTTGGGGTTGCAGCACACCTGTTACCTCATCTGGTTAATGCGGGTGTGTGTTCTTCACCAGCAGAGGGCAGTAGAGAACAGAACATAGGTTTTCCACCTTAACCAGGTTAGTTCCCGGTTAGGGATGTGATCACCACAGTGGAGGATCTCTTCATTTTATTTTATTTGCAACACTTTTTATTTTGTTTTATGAGTCGTTTGCTTTCACCACCTAAAATGTGCGTGTAATAAAAAGATCACTAGATTCATTCCTAAATCAGTTTATTTCTGCATGTTTGATATTCTTCTCTAATTTGACATCAGTGCTGTGAATAATGACGGATCCAGAAAAATCTCAAATGCTAAACTTCTTTTTTGGTTTATTTGTAGGTTGTCTAACTCCTGAAATCAGCGTATGAAAGTAAATTAGTCTAGTTTATGAACTATAACTTATTTTTCTTGCTCAGGGCTGAACATTAAACACATGATCTCACTATGAAACATATAATTGATCTGATTGTTCATAAATAACTTCAGCTGCTGTGTGATCTTTCCATGCATTGGTAACAAATCCACACCATGGTCGTCTCGTGTGCTTCAGCCTTTTATTCCACGTTAACAGTTCAGGTACAGTACACCTTTGAATGGCCACATAAAAAACATTGTTCCCAAATGAAAGTGCATTTACAGTAAATAACAGCATTTCACCACTTTATTTTAAACATGAGCAACGTGAGCTTAGTAGAAAATAAACTCCAGAAGTTGTAAACATGTGATGTGCTACATTTGAATTACTGATTCACACAAAAAATCACATGAGAAATACGAGTTTGGCACAAGACACGACACCGTTTAAATACCCAGTAAACCGTCTGTAGGCAGCAGCCTGCAAACATCTTCCTTCAGATTTAGAAGCTGTAAGTAGATCTAAACACCTGCAGCGTGCCACCAAATAAGCAGCAATAACATTGCAGATTGTTTAATTCTGCTTCATGCTGTTCCATCTGTCCTCCGTTTCCTCTCAGCTCAGAACCAAGTGTCTGTTGATCACAGTCAAACATTAATTTACAGCAGAAGTCTGAGCTTCTCTTGATTTTCTCTGTCCAGCAGAACTGAGTTACACATTTCTCCTTCACCACCTTCCTCTGATTACGACAGAATGCAGCTGTTGGTTTTGTTCATAGGTGGTCGAAAGTCGGGTCCTTTTGGGAAGGTCTCCCTGCGTCTGCGTAACGCCGGGCTCAGGCGGCTGGGGAGGTTCACCTGCTGCAGGAGCTCCTTGAACACCTCCACCACGTTGGCGTTCTCCTTTGCAGAAGCCTCCAGGAAGCTGTTGTTCCAGTCCATCTCCACGGTCGCTAGCACATCGTCGGCGGACACTCGGCGCTCCTGTTCCCGGTCAAGCTTGTTCCCAACCACCACGATCGGCGTGTACTTGTCCTCCTTGATCTCCAGGATCTCATCTCTGAGGCTCTTGACGGCCTCCAGCGACTCGGGGTCGTCCACGGCGTACACCAGTGCGAAGGCGTCGCTGTTTTGGATGGACAGTTTGCGCATGGCAGGGAAGGAGTAGCTGCCGCTGGTGTCCAGGATCTCCACGGTGACTTTGACCCCACCGATGTCATACTCCTTGCTGTGCAGCTCCTCCACTGTGCGTCTGTGCTTTGGCTCGAAGGTATCCTGGAGAAAGCGTCGTATCAGAGCCGTCTTCCCGACCCCTGCCGCCCCCAGAAACACAACACGCACCTGAGTCTTCTCCTTCACTTCCAAGGACATTTTTCTGTTTTTTTCCCCAAACTTAATGAAAAAAAAATGTCCAAAATGCACCAACTCCAAACCTTTCACTCTCTCTCCTTCTAAATAACTCCTGATTAAAATTTCTTTTAGAAAAAAAGCAATAGTACTTTTCTTTGCAGCTTTATTTCTGTCTGCCTGTCTGAGCTGCTGCATGTAGCTTTACTGTTTGTCATCCCACACTCTGCCTTTTATTCCTGATTTTGAGGGCTCTTATGCCTCAGTCTGTTCATAGCCAATCAGGAGAAGGCAGCCTGTTGAAGTACAACATCCAGGCAGCCAATGAGAATGGAGCATTCAAATGAATGCATTAGTGCACCTCGGGAGGACAGGAGGTGATCTGAGACTGAATGTTCTGCAGGGGTAGCACAGACGGCTCTGTTTGAGCTGAATCCTGATTATAATTCCACACGGGGGGGTCGTGTGCCTCCATTTTTTACAGGAAAGCAGGCATGGATCTGAGGAAATTCAGAATGCTGTAGGGAAGATTAAGGGCTTTGCAAAGTTCTTCTGCAAATTATCTCCAGCATAAAGAGAAAAATCTGATTGTTCATTTGTTGACAAATAATATGGGAGACAACAATCTGGCTTTTTGCATAATGTCTGCATTTGCAAAATCTGGTTTACGTTAAAAAATAAAAGCATCTAACTCAGCTAAACATTTGAGATCAGTTCAAGTGCATCAAATAGGTTTCTGTGAGGTTGCTGCTCAGCTTCAGTTTAGTTGCAACATTCAATAACAGCTGAGGTTGACCAGAGACTTGCAGTCGAACCACAAAAAAAACACGAAATGGAATAAAAAAAAAGTACAGGAAAAAACACAGGAACTATAAAATAGTTTGCTTCATTAAAAAAATGAGATGTCAAAGATTTAAAAGTCTTTACAGAATTAAAAGGTGAAGATATTAAAAATGGTTCTATTGGTTTGGAGGAACCGCTGCAGAAATATCCTTTATGTTTTAATCCAGATTAGGGAAAATCCCAGAAGCTGGCGGCATCGCTGTCCCTGGTGTAAAACTGGTGAGACGGTGAGTTTGGTGTGATGAAGCAAAGTAAAAGTTAATAAAAATCAGCTCATAAGTGTAACACTTGGTGAAAGACATTAACCCTCGTGACACCAAGGAGTCATTGAAACATGAAGCGTTAAACACAATTTAAACAGAAAGGTATGATCATGTAGAAAATACAGGAATGAAATCAGATGTTCAGTTTTGGGACTAGGCTGCTTAAAAGAACTTTTCATTTTTTTCATTGGTTTTTAGCTTCAGTCTAACCCAGTTCCTTGATTTTATTACTTGTTTTATCAACATTCGTTTTAGATTAGCCTGCCCACTTTCAGCCATCCACCCTTTGTGGGCCTTTAGTGATCGGTGAGAGGCGGATCGTGTTTTTGCTTGTTTGTCTAGTGTCTCAAAAACCACTGGACAGTTTATTGAAACTCATAAAACAATCACTGGACCAATAACTACTCAACTTTTGATGTCAAATTCAAGATGGCCACCAAAGCTAACTGACCTTAAGGGAACAAAAACACCTTTAACGTAGTCGGTTCTACAGGGGTTGAGCTGATCTTGGTGAGTCGGTCTCATCACATACTCAGAGTTTTCACACAGGAGCCATGATGTGGTGATAGCTGACAGAAAACACGTACCCCAACTTCTTAAAGGCCATGCATGATCTTTTGAAATTGTGTGACCAAATCACCCAAAATGGCATCATTTTGTTACTTTTTGCGAACATCCTGATAAATAAGATTTGCATCCTAATGCTGTACATTAACAAAATACATACGAAACAAAATTACAAGCTGGGCATTCCTTTAAGAGAATTACTTGCTGTGTCTGTTAATGTGAGACCTCACATCTCAGTGTGTTTTATGAATAACCTTCCCACATTACGTTTTAGATCAGAATCTGTGAGACCGACAGCCATCGCTGTTTGCTGACGGAGATGGACGTCCACTCGTTACTTTCTGAAAGTTTGATTCAAATCCTTTCAGTGATTTTATGAGATATCATGCAAATAAACTCACAGACCCAGCCAAAAATAAAATCTCGCCTCTCGGTTGTGGGCGATGTATGATGTAATGAGCTAAATGTGTTCAGCAAAACAAATTGTAGCCTGATAGATAAATAATTGGGACATTGATACTGCAACTGTCTGAAACTCTACTGGATTCATTCATTCACATTAAATGATCAATAGTTTTGATGATTGCAGTATGTTTTGCTGTGAAAAGGTCCTTAAACAGAAATAAGATGATATTTGCAATAACCACTGCAGACAAATGAAGATGCTACAAATCCTATAAAGCTGTTGGTTAAAGTGCAGCCACTTGTTTCATGGACAGGTGTGGGTAGGTGCTTCATTATGGCTCTACTTAAGGCAGGTGCATGGTCTAGAGTTGATTTCGAGTGTGGTATTTGCATTTGAAAGCTCTTTCTGACTTCAGAGATGGTTTTAGTGCAAGTGAAAAAAAAGAGTCATTAACTAAGAAGCTCTGCTGCATCACAACTTAGTTTCAAATGATCGTTGTCGAACATGCAATCACCTTTAAGCTCTGAATGTCCAGTTCTGCAAAGGTCTGACAATCACTCTGGACCTCATTGATGGAGTGAAATTACAAGTGAAGCTCAGGGCAGTATGTAGTGTTTGGTGATGTTGAGACAGAAGCGTCATGAGACATTCTGAGCATAAAGAGATGTTCTGTGTTTAAGCTGATTGGTCCAAATACATCACAAAAGCAGATTTCTGCAGATTTCAGTTTAGGAGGAAATCCACCCTCTGATGAGGAAAATAAAGAACTCTTGCTGCTTCACATTCATTGAAAAATCACAATTATTACCCAATTATTTTGTTTTTTGTCCTTTTCACCAAGCAGAGCCTCATAGAAGCACTTAGCACTGTTAGCCTGCAGCAACAAGCTTGTAGGTTCATCTTATCCCGGGGATCTCCTCCCTGAAGGACACGCCCTGAAAACCTCAATCAAATCAGATCTCAAACACTTGTGCAGTAGCCTGGGAGCATTCACAGTCTTACAGATGAGTTGTAGCAACGTTAAAGAATGAAAAACAAATCCTGATGTCTGTAGCAGAAACACAAACCCAGTGGATTCGAGCTCTGGCCTCTGACCAGCCTCAGCTCTCTGGTTTGAGATAACTTCCCAAACTGCAGCTCTTGTTGGTTGTTGTTATTGTTACTGTGAGAAATGTGACTCCTTTTATCTCGCAGACCACTACTCGTGGTCATCTTTCTCTTTAGGGGGTAAGGTTGCCTGCAGTTAAAGGTTTGTTTGCCCGCTAATCATTTAGCCTGTCTTGAGGAAGAATGGGAAAACCAGGGTTAGTAGTCTCCTGTGGTGTTGCTGAGGTTTGCTGGTCCATCAGCACATCAGGGCCCGTCTGCCTCCCACTCTGGACCCCCACCAATTTGCCTACAGGGCAAACCAATCCACCGAGGACGTCATCTCCATAGCGCTCCATACTGCGCTGAGTCATCTGGAGCATTCAGGAGACTATGTGAGAATGCTCTTCCTGGACTTCAGCTCAGCATTCAATTAGATCATCCCTGAGATCCTGGTCCAGAAACTGTCCCACCTGGGACTCTCCACCCCCATCTGCCTCTGGATTAAGGACTTCCTGACAAATAGACCACAGTCTGTCAGACTCGGCCCCCACCTGTCCAGCACCATAACACTTTAGCACCGGCTCTCCACAAGGCTGTGTTCTGAGCCCCCTCCTGTTCACTCTCTACACATCCGACTGTTCCCCGACCCATCTCTCAAACACCATCATAAAGTTTGCGGATGACACCACCGTGGTTGGACTCATCTCAAGGGGGGATGAGTCGGACTACAGAGATGAGGTCAACAGACTGACTGCCTGGTGTTCAGTAAACAACCTCCAGCTGAACACCACAAAAACCAAAGAACTCATCCTGGACTTCAGGAAGGGCAGAGCAGACCCGGCCCCACTCTACATCCATGGGGACTGCGTGGAGAGGGTACGCTCCATGAGGTGTCTGGGTGTGCAGATCTCTGATAATCTCTCCTGGACTGCAAATACTACAGCGGTGGTAAAAAAAAGAGGCCCAGCAGCTTCCTGAGACAACTTGGAGGAGAGGCTGCTGGTGACATTCTACAGAGCCACCATAGAGAGCGTCCTAGCGTACGGCATCACAACATGGTATGCAGGGTGCTCAGCTGCAGACAGGAAAGTACTGAAGAGGGTCATCAACACAGCCCAGAAGATCACTGGCTGCTCTCTGCCCAGCCTGGAGGACATTGCCAACTCCCATTACCTCAGTAGAGCAAGCAATATCATCAAAGACCACTCTCACCCCAGTAACCATCTGTGTGACCTGTTACCGTCAGGCCGACGGACGGTAACAGGTCACATAAAACCAGGACAAATAGATTCAGGGATAGCTTCTTTCCCAGAGCTAACAACCCAAACCACACATTTACTGTTCAATATTGATCATGTGCAATAATAATTATATTGTGCTCTTTCAGTTCACTCAATATTCTAAAATTCTGCTAATGCTGCTACAATATAAATGCTGCTACTCTGTATTTTGTACATATTGCTGTTGTTTTTACATTTATATTATTTCTGTATTATTTCTTGTATTCCTTTACATTCTGCACCAAAGGGAGTGGCACTCCAATGTCGCTGTACCCTGTACAACGACAATAAAAGGCTATTCTATTCTATGTGTTCTGACCTTAATTCTGTGACATTTTCCTTTTGTACAGTCAGAGGAGAGCAGAATGTGGATCAGTCACACGTGGCTATGCATGACTCTGTGAATCACACTCAGCTGTCCTCGGTGCCTAATTAGATGTGATGCTTGGCTGAAACGGTCTCTGCAGAATCTGATTCCAGTTTCTCTGAGTTGGATCCAGAGCAGCGAGTCTCACTCGTGATTCTCCTACATTTCCCCTGAGAGAGGCGTCATCTCACAGACCATGACTCTGGTCTTTCAGCAGCACGGAACCTGGATGGGCTTTGAGGAATACAGGAACACCTTCCCACTGCCCCGCCTGCCTGCACTTTAAGTATGAACAAATACACCGTCTCCCCTGAGCAAGGCAGCAGAGCAGAGCAAAGCACTCTGGGAATATTAGCTGGTGAGAACTATCAGCTGCATCAGTACTGTGAGAAGTAGTTTAGGGAATACGGAAATAAAATAGGTCAAAAGTAAATATCTGATTAGCTACGTTTACATGCGCCAAATTTCCTCTATCCGATTCAAATCTTGGTTGATCGGAAATCCCAAATCTCTGATTACATGGACACTAACTGAAATGATCTGATCGTGCTGTGAGTAGGTTGAGCATGCACAGAGTTCTCTTTCCTGGAAAAAACATTTAAACGGCATCTTGTCCGCACGTCTTTTCCCGCTTTTTGTATTTTCTTATTGTCTAGCTTTGTCCGTTGACTTACCCCATTATGGACCACTTCTGTTTACCTCCCGCCATGTTTTGACTGCAAAGGCGGAAAGACGTCACGCTGAAGTTGCACACGTGCAGTGGGCGTTATTTTACTCCAACAATCCGAATGGGTGTGCACATGGACGTCGATCGGAATGATGATCGGGCAAAACCACCTCTCTCAATCAGAGTGAAATTTCATTCCGATCGGGCCGTATCGGATCAGAATATTCTGATTGACATGTTTACTTGTGCCCATGTAAACGTAGCTACTGACTCTTCCATTGTTGTATCAATGCTTCTTCTAATATTAGAAAACCTGATTAGTGACCTTTACTATGAAGTGTGAGGACCAACATGTGTTTAGCTCTGCTCTCATTCTACTAACAATCATCACAAGTTCTACCTTTCTGTAAAAAACAATCACATAAACACAAACCACCTCACATTCTGTAATACGTTTATTTAGACCGGCTGTTTTCAAATGGAGAAAAGATGGTATTTATCGGTGAAGTGAAGTTTTATACTTTTAAGAGTTGCATGGTGGCACAGTTATTAAAAATGTCACCTTATAGCGAAGGTTGTAGGTTTGAATCCCGGCTGCAGCCTTTATGTGTGCAGTTTGCATTTTCTCCCTGTGCATGCATGAGTTTCAAGATCAGGATCGCCTGATAAAAAAACACCACATCGTCACTGGTTGAGGTCCACTGTGATGTCACTGAATCAGACATCTACCCTCCAGCTGAAGCGTTGGAAAGAAACGAAGAGACATCAGAGCTTTTAGCTTTGGAGATTCACTGTACTTAAAGACTAAATGTCCTGTCTTTCTGTTGACCAGCTGAGAAGTCCAGGACATGTAGCTGATACATAACAATTCATCATAAATTAAGTGAAAACATTTGAACTAAATAATAAAATTGTTCAATTTTGATTAGTGACATAAGACAAAATCCCGCTCCTTGTACCTCACAGAGATTCAGCATCAGTGTCATAAGTTACCACCTCATGTCTAGTTTACTAAAATCAAAACACACTAACTCATGGTCACCTTTAGCTCCTCCCTCCTCACCCGCTCTGTGGTGTGTCCTCGTGTGACTCAGCGACGTGGAGATTTGATGAGTTTTGTTAATACTAGAACTACATTTACTTAGTTTTGGATCAATAGTTGTTTTAAGTGGCCTTTTCTGGGTCTTTCAGCTGTTTTAAGTTGAAGCATCATGTGGGAATAAACCACAAACCAGTAAACACGCCCACCCCAAACAAACTTCCTCTACTTGAACACTAGATGGTTTTGTTTGTAGTTCTTGTGACATGACGGCGCAGCATGGAGGCCATCAGCCTGCATCGCCTTTTAGACTGAAATAAGCATTAATGCTGGTTGTGTCTGCATATCACAATCCTGTCATTAATGCTCAGTTCATATGATCTGAACTTATCAAAGCTCTAAATTGCACCAATGTGAGTGGCACTCCAATTTTAATTAAAGCTCTAAACAATTTACTGCATCATCACTGTTAATAATAATAATAATAATAATAATAATAATAAAAAATAAATAAATAACAACAATGATGCCATAGCTTAACCAGCACATTGGAACAGTCACTCGAGGTTTGTGGTTGCTTCGGTCTGCCGTGTCGTGACACCACTGAGCTGAAAGGGCCTTTGTGCCTCAGCAGATCCTTTGAATGCGCCTGCAGCCTCACACAGTAAGTTCTATGATGTCTCCCTGTCTGATTTAATTATGTAGTCAAGTTCATTTTTGTTAGAGACCAATCCTAACCACATTATTCTGCTGTTGTTTATGAAAAAAGAAGCTTTAAGCTTCAGTGTGGTACTTCTCTCTTTCACATACTGGATCTGTTTTTACTGCATCAATAATGACAAACTATTATTAAATTATGTGTGGTGATCAGATTTCGTCTCCCCCATGCTCCTTGTGAGGAAAGCTCGGCTGATGGCCTGCATTGGATTTCTCGTCTTTCTTGTGGCTTCTGGCTCAGTCGTCTGCCTCTGCGCTCCGGTGGGAAACGTGAGTTCTGGACTGCTGTTCTGTCAAAAGGATGACGGGGTGATGGTGTGGAAATCTGACAGATGCCAAATAAAAATGTTGCCCCCTAGCAATAGTTGACCTTCAGTGGGTCTCATTTTGTCTTTCCATATATGTGTTCTTACAAGATCACATTGATAAAGGCTGTTGAGCCTTTCTATGCAGGTTACACATGGCAGCATGAAGACGTAGACAGGAAGGGTTTTGTCAAATTGTCAAGAAACAAACATTTTATTTCGGGAATAAAAGGGAACTAAGATTAAAGTTTTAGTTTTCCACTAAGAGGTGAATCAAAACGAAACCAGCGCTGACATATGGTACGATAGTTGATTAACAAAAGCCCATAGGGATGATTTCATTGTTTATATCACTAAATTATAAATCAACTATTTTAGCACATCAAAATCTGCCTCTAGGTGTTGTACACAACATGAAAACATTTAACAAATGAGTGATTTTCTTCTACTTTATGGAATTCCTTCAACACATTTCAGCCATTTGACCTTAAAGCTGTTTATGAAGACAACATAAATGCCAAAAGCAGAAAATATAATCAATAGGCTCAGTGTTTAGAACTAATAATGCACAAAGAACTGAATGTGTCGCAGGTTCAACAGCAGGTTTATAAAACAGGACCCATGGGAGGTCGCTAGATAGGAAACAAACTCTCAAATAACATCTTCACAGTAACAACGAAGAAACAAATCCAAACATAACAAAATATTCAGCTTTCCAAAACAAGGATCCAAAAGTAAATCAGACAAGAGGAGAAAATGTACAAAGATCTATAAAAGAGCAAAGGATGAGGGCAGAATAAACTCAACTGCTGGTAATCAGCCAACAGACGAAACGTCTTTGCTCATAAGGTGGGGAAGGTATACTGATGACATTATTCTTTTCTGCTCTGGGTCAGAAACTGAAATGCTCCAATTCCATTCCTATTTAAACAACACTGACAGAAATGTGAAGTTTAATCGATTTTTCCTGATCCAAAATGAACTTCTTAGATCTTGTTATCTCTAAAGGAGGCAATGGGGATCTACATACCTCTATCTTTAGACCAACAACAGACCATAATACAATCCTTAGAGCGGATAGCTTTCATCCACCATGGCTTAAAAACATCATCCCTTCTGGCCACTTTCACATCTGCGATATTGAAGTAGACTAAAAGTAAAGCTCAAGATATGGGTCAGAGATGGCTATCAACAAGGAACTATAATCAGAGCATATGATAAAGCAAAAGGTCTCCCTAGAGAACAACTACTAACCTCTAACCAAAAAGACCAACAAAATACAAATATTTGTAACACAATACGACAACCAGGCTAACAAAATTAGACAAATAAAGAAATTGGGATATATTAAAGTGTTCTTAGAGAAGTCCTTCCAGATGCTAGAACCATTAGCTTCCGATGAGCTCCGGCGTTAAATGATAAACATGTCAAAGGTCATCTGTCCTATACCAGCTAAGACCTGGCGCTCTACCAGAAAAGGAACTCATTAGTGTGGACATTATAATCATTGTAACAATACGACCAATGCTAACTTTTTTACTGACATCTTTTATGGACACAGGTTTAATATCAATTCATTTATCAGTTGCAATACATCATTTGCTGTTTACAGACTTGAATGTCTATGTGGCTGTTTCTATAGAGGGAGAACCAAACGCAGACCTGCTGAACACAAACATGCAGTTAGATCTGGTAGTCCTCTATACCCTACGGCAGTACACTATACACAATCATGGAAGCGAAGGGAAGGGAAGGGAGTTGACTACCCCTGCTGTACAGATATAAATTGGCAGGATGCTTGCAAGGAGACATGTTAGACAGCTGCTCCTGTCTTTATGTCCTGGTCTCTTGACAAATGGGCATGCACAGATAATGGTGAGAAGCCCATGGCCAGATTTATGATGCAAAGAAGAATGAGTCTATTGACTTTTGGTGCAGATGTAGATCACCTGCAAAGGATGTTTTTAAATAAAATACAACATGGTAATATCCGCTTTTTTTATGGGTCAGCTGCAGCTGCGAGTGTCCTTATCTCTTTTTATCTATCGTTCTAGGGCCGGAAGTAGGAAGTTATTTCCCTTCTTTTAGGTTCTTGAGGATGTAGCCTCTCCTACCAAAGCATCATTTTCAGTGACAGCTGTCTGGTGCAGATCCTTATGTGCCAGATGGCCTGCTGCACAGACCCAAGAACGTAGTTTTAATGCAGGCTGTCTCTTGGCTAGAAACTGGATGTAGCACCTGTTTCCATCCATCATGTTTTCTACCAATCAGAGTGACAAAATCAACAACAAACGCAAAAGCATTTCATTGTGAGAAGTGATCAAATCTGAAAAATAGGCAATACTGAGTAAAAACTTGTAAAAACTGTAATAAAACATAATATTTAACATTTTAAACTGAATGTAATCTTCAACCAGTTTTCATTATTTTTCCTGATCTGCCCCCCCCCCCCCCCCCCCCCCCCCCCCCCCCCCCCCCCTCTCCAACTGGGACCCAGATAACATTTAAATAATGAAACGAACATGAAAGAAACTAATATTATTATATTATTATATGATTTCTTTGTGTATTTTGATTCGTCTGTCTGTTGCTCCTGCTCTGTAAAGCACATTGAATTGCCTCCGTGTTTGAAATGTGCTATACAAATAAAGCTGCCTTGCCTTGCCTAATATGGAGCTCACACTTGCTATGGCTATGGTTTGTTTAAAAGACATCTTTGCATTTTAGCTGTTTTTTTTTTTTTTTTTGCTTGGGTCTCCTCTCTTTATGCTGCAGCATAAATATTCTTAACTATTATCACATTAATAATGAGTATAGTGTTTGAATGATTGTACTATAAGGCTCCCAAAGTTTGGGGTTCTGAAATAATCTCTACAAACACAATTAAATGGAAAAACAAAACAAAAATCTACTAAAAACCCTGAACAAAATATTGCAAAACTTTAAAAAGTGACAAATGGGGGAGAAAAGTAAGTCAGTAGTTATTTGTGTTTGTATTGTCCTAAAGTTCTTTCTGGCAGTGTTGTACTTCAACCAGTGTCGGTACATAAGTGTTGGAGGCTCAGACATTAGGGAACCACTGCTCTATGTATTCTAAACAGATATGTCTTATTTATAATAACTGTAGACGCGTGTTTGGTAAAAGGCTTCAATGGGGTGGAGTTGACTAAGTGGCACATCGGTCAGATAAATGTTGGTCACGTAGAATTAAATTAGAATTGGATATTTTCTAAAATGTCGATGTGTGCAGGGGACTCACCATTAAGCCCAGCAAAGCAAACACAAACCATCTCTAGGGTGTGTGCATCCATCGGTGTGGGCTGATGGTTGAAAATGTGAAGGAGCATTAGTCATGCTGGCCTCATGCCTGAGCTACGATCATATATCATAATAGCACAGTGACACATAGCTGCTTTTTAATGTGGTCCAAGAGAGTGGTGCCAGGACAGGGCCGAGGGTGTGGTGTGATTGTGGATGTACATGGTAGCATCGTCATGGAAACACGCTGCTGACCTATAAAATGTGGTGGGAGAACAGGAAAGCATCTCTGGGATGCAGAGAACAATAATCGTTTTGATTTAGTGAGTACCAAGAGTACAGAGGCATCGTGATGGCCTTCACACTGAAGGGACTTTTCTGGATTTGCCCCAATCCAGCCCATGACTGTTTTAAAGGACGAAGGAACAAAAAGAAAATTAAATTAAAGGGAAAATGTTGTATCGTGCACATAAACCTAGTGTAATCCATATTTATAGACACTTAACGTTCCTCCTTTTTACAATTAAACAAAACAAATGATGGTGCTGCTGATACTGAGTGTGAGTAGCCTAGAAATCTAGACAGACTGTAGCACGAGCAAAAGGATTTGCATATCGGTCTAGCCATGCTCCACTGGAGCCTCAGCAGGCCTGAGCTGTGTCTTGCCAATCACCGCGCTCTATTGGTTTGGTGGGCGGGCTGATGCGACTGAGCAAAACAACAAAGATGGCGGCAGCTTGTTTGAAGCAGCTTTGGCATCAACTTTGAACTATTTAGACTTGGGCTTGTCTGTGAGTCAAGAGCAGATAGAGGTACTTATGTCCTTTATTGAGAAACAAAGATGTACTTGTGTCTTCTTCAACAGTGTATGGCAGACTGGCCTGCTGACTCACATCTGTAGCGATGAGAACGTCATGTTGTTTGTTGTCCAATAGCAGGTGGAGACAGTGTGAAAGAGAACACGAGCATCACCAGACAACGTGTTTCTTGGTGAATAATAAAAAAAAATGATCTCACAAATGTGCCAAAACGTTTCATAAGCGCTGAAGCTTTCATAGTAGCAAAGGCTAGACCAGCTCTGTAGGTGGACCCATATATAATAGAATCAGAACATATGATGATTGATGATTGAAATGTTTTTTTGAACACAAGACATCATTTAAAAAATAAACACAGAAAAAAAGAAAAAGAAGAAAAGTCTTAGCCCAAAGGGAGTGGGAAGAAGCCAGTGCTGATTTAATCCCACCCCCTTGTCACTGAAAACTAAACTACCTCAAAATAAACCATGTGCATATTTAATGTACTCCTCTGGATCATTGCATACATCTAATAATTACTATATATATAATATATATTATTACTAATGTGACAGGGTGAGCATGCTGTATGCTGATTGACCATGCGCCTGGGCTGCTTGGCCACAGGGATTTCCCTTTGGCTGACTGGTGTGACTCTCACCCTGGGAGTCTGAGGTTCGAGTCCCGCCTGGGCCCTTGTTTGTCCACCTTTCCACACTAATAAGAACATATCATATGAATCTTTTCTGTAATATACCAACAACAACAATAATAATAATAACGATAATAATGATGAAAGTCTTGTCCACAACAAAATGTCCTTAAAGCTCAAATAGACAAGGTATTAGCCATCATTTATTGTTGCCTGCTCAGCTATAAAGCTGCAAAAGTAAATCTACTAAATAAGCTAGCTTTGAAACACAAACACGGTCACAGAACTCTAAACCTCTCCTCCCTAGGCAAGGTACGTCTGATACTGGAATGCGCATTGCCAGAGGAAACGAGAGAGCGCTAAACACCAGTCGCTGTTTTCTAGGTCCAAACGTCTTTTGTTGTCCGTGACTTCAAATGGTGTTTTCCTTTTAGGGACTCTGGTAGTTTGTCCTAAAGTTGAAGTGGTAGCAGCCGGCTGTTCCTCCTCTGATGTTATTGAGCCGAGAACCTCTCACACCAGTGGTGCTCTGCTGCTAAATGCGCGAGCGTGAAATGAGGTAAACGCAGAAGTGCAGTGGTTTGGTGAGACAGACAACTTAGCTCAGCTTAAGCTGGGCTCAGGTTTTTAGACAAAAGCGAGGGAACCACTTCATTTATTTTTTTTGTTTATCTCCACAAAATATTTATAGCTGTACTACAGTTGTTAGGAGGCATGAATATATGATTTAGTCTTGTTTTGCAGATTTGCCGTTGTAGCTTTAAGCATTCAATGAATGATAATAATGAATTATAGACCAATATCTAATCTCCCATTTTTATCTAAAGTCCTTGAGAAAATAGTGGCCAGTCGAGTATGTGAGCATCTAAACACTAATGATCTGTTTGAGGAATTTCAGTCAGGTTTTAGAGAGTATCACAGCACTGAAACCGCATTAGTGAAAGCTACAAATGATATTCTCACGGCCTCAGATAAGAATCTTGTGTCTGTTCTGGTCTTGTTGGACCTCAGTGCTGCTTTTGACACAGTCGATCACAATATTCTCTTAGAAAGGCTTGAACATGCTGTAGGGATCAAAGGAATAGCGCTAGGCTGGTTTAAATCTTATTTATCTGACAGATTTCAGTTTGTTCATGTACATGAGAAATCTTCTTCATACTCTAGAGTTACTTGTGGAGTACCACAGGGTTCAGTACTTGGACCAATTCTTTTCACTATATATATGCTTCCAATTGGTAAAATCATTAGACAACATGGGATAAACTTCCACTGTTATGCTGATGATACTCAGTTATATTTATCCATAAACCCTGATGAACCTAATCAGTTAGGTAGACTACAGGCTTGTCTTGAAGACATAAAAATCTGGATGACTCTAAACTTTCTGCTGTTAAATCCAGACAAGACTGAAGTTATCATCTTTGGACCAGAACCTCAGAAAAGGAAACTGCTTAGTCAATCACCTAATCTAAACGGTATTAA
>SSNS01000302.1:9815-31860 GCA_006937985.1 Aphyosemion australe | reverse complement strand
TTAGCCCAGGTTTAGATGAGTGGGGAGCAGAGGGAGGTGGAGTGTACAGAGGGGACTACTGTCGTTAAAGACTTCTCCCTGGCCCTGCCTCCCACATGCCTCCATCTAAAAGGCTAGGTTATCCTGAGTTATCTCTGTAGTTATGCTGCTATAGGCTTAGACTGCTGGAGGACATACTGACCACTTTCCACACTCTGCTACTCACTTCTACCACCACTCTCTAATTGCATTATTTCCTGTTATTTCAGCTGTTAACTTTATTTTCTCTCTAAGTGTTTTTCTCCCCAGAAGAAGCTACACTGGCGTTCTGCTGAGCTGTGGTTGCCTCATGGAGGGGGCCATCGGCTGGCACACTGCTGCCAACCACCTAACATTCTACCTCTCCTGATATTACATCTTACTTTCTTTAACATAGAATGTGCTACTATTAGTTCACCTATTGAATTAATTATAGATTCACTCAGATAAAGACAATAAAGTTTCTCTTACTCTTACTAAATAGAACTTCTACTAAGAAATCACAGTGTAGCCATAGAAACACTACTTGATATATGTGGTGTGTGTGTGTGTGTGTGTGTGTGTGTGTGTGTGTGTGTGTGTGTGTGGGTGTGGGGTGTGCCTGTGTCTGCTCTGTCTTCTCAACCTCCAGTGAGCCGTAGCGGATGGCTGCTCATACTGAGCCAGGATCCTCTGGAGGTTTCTTCCTGTTAAAAGGGAGTTTTCCTTCCCACTGTCGCTAAATGCTTGCTTAGTATGAGGATTGTACCAACACAATGACACTAGTCAGTGTCTTGATGCAATCTGCTGGGTCCCTTATATAGGAAACTTTTTTACTGATTGGCTTATGAACTGAACTGTATTGAAATGTTTACTTTGTGAAGTGCCTTGAGACGACTCTTGTCGTGATTTGGCGCTATATAAATAAACTGAATTGAATTGAATTGAATGAAGGAATACTGCTGTAAGTTAGCTTAGCTGTCCCCCTGTAGCTCTCAGTATATGATGATGATGATGATGATGATGATGATGATGATGATGATGATGATCAGTCTCTTACAACTTGCTGCAGCCACAAACAAAAGAACTGCAGCTGAGGATAATGAATATCTCATGAGTGTGTGATTCCTGTGGGAGTCCAGCTGTCTCAAAATGTAAATGTGGCTGCAGCATCCCACGTTTCTCTATCACTCTAAGGTTGTTGAACACAAATCATATGTTGCTTGTATGGATTTCAAAATGAAAAGCCACTCAGTCTACCCTTATCGATGGACTTATTTAGGTGTTATTCTAAAACAGATGTTGTGCATCTGCAGATCTAATGTAGCTCGACTCATAAAGGAGGATTTTCTTCTGCTTAAAACCAGGCAATGTGACAAAACTCACACAGCGTGACATATTTCCAGTCTCCTACAGCAACCAGCACATTAAAATCTCTGAAAATGTGGTGGCTAACATAGAATATTCCCTTTTGTCCAGATTAAAGTCCTCTGCTGATGTGAATGAAAGACACAATGTCATTTATAGTAACACAAACAACAAGAAAGTTATACATCCTCCTGGTTCAGACACAGTTTCTATCTTGGGTTTTCCATTTCCCCGTCTCTTTGTGATACAGCACAATATCACCTCTGAAATGGTTTTAATGCACTCTCA
Source organism: Aphyosemion australe (assembly GCA_006937985.1). NCBI lineage: Eukaryota > Metazoa > Chordata > Actinopteri > Cyprinodontiformes > Nothobranchiidae > Aphyosemion > Aphyosemion australe. The sequence continues at coordinate 30,207 of SSNS01000302.1, read as the reverse complement.
CTATCACCGTCCTCTTTTCGAGGCACGCTTACTCGGCCAGATTAGACTCTTTCCTGGAGCTACGCTCAGTTCTTCAGCCTCGGTTGTTCCATTGTGTCTTTTCAACGTGCAAATGTGTAAAGTAGTTTTCTCTGCGGCGTCCATCTGTCGCTACGCTTTAAGGTGTTCATCCTCAGTAGATGCTTAGAGGTAATTGAAGTTCAAATCCGGCTCAGTGGAAATTCTGTGGCTTAAGATGAATTATTGAGGTGTGTTATTACGAAAGAGGTTACAAAACGCAGTGGTGCACAAGTCTGAGCAAAGGCCTGAGGCTAAACGGCTCATTCATAAACACCCAGAACTAAGTGCTGAGTGCTAATGGGAGTTTAGCAGCACAGTCCACATAATGAACTGTGTTGTGGACTTTGTGAAGGCTAATGGCTGTGTGCCACAGAATTGGGGTGGAGGGTATGGTGACCTTTGAAACTGAAGGAGAAGCTCCAAGTCTAACTGTAACTGGTATCTGGCTTAGGAACCTCAGTCTCATTTCAGCTTTCAGTGTGGATGCCAACAGGAAGTGCTACGCCTATTGCTCTCATGAGAGATTAGTGGACGTCATATATTAAAGTTCAGAGGCAGGGGTGCAACTTTCTGAGGGGTAAGCAGGCACATCTCAGCTCAACTGATCTGTGTTTATATAAGAACCAAAGAAAAATGGGAGCCTCTTCTTTCTAAAAAGGACATAACAGAGTTTTAGAATTTTAAACTTCCATTCCAGCAAATCACAACACATCTGGTCAAGGTCAAGGTCAAGTTTATTTATATAGCACATTTAAAACAGCAGTTGCTGACCAAAGTGCTTCACAGCATAAAAACAAATCACAGTAAAAGAGTTAAAAATAATAAAAATTCAATAAAACAAAGCGACTATATTAAAATATAAAATAAGATTAAAATAAATGAATCAAAATGAATCAAAATGTCCAGGACAATCCCTGATAAAAAACCATCATGGACAACCTAAAATGACGCAAAACAAGGCTAAAAGAGGTAAAAAAAAAAAAAACACCTCATTTGTTACTAATTAAAAGCCAGCTCATAAAAATGCGTCTTTAACAAAATCTTAAAATGACTCAGAGTCTGAGCAGCCCTAACATTTGCAGGAAGTCTGTTCCACAGTCTGGGGCCTGCCACAGAAAAAGCCCGATCACCACGGGACTTCAGCTTCGTTCTAGGGACCACCAGAAGATTCTGAGTGCCAGATCTCAAGGCTCTTGGAGGGGCATGAACTTCTAAAAGCTCAGATAGATAAGAAGGGGCAGAACCATTCAGCGACTTAAAAACAAACAACAGAAGTTTAAACTGGATCCTATAAAATACGGGAAGCCAGTGCAAGGACTCCAGCACTGGGGTGATGTGCTCCCTACGTCCTGTGTGTGTTAATAAACGAGCAGCCGCATTCTGGACCAATTGAAGCCGGTGAATGGACGACTGCTCAAGACCACAGTACAAGGAGTTGCAGTAATCAAGTCTGCAGGAAATAAAAAGGTGGATCACCTGTTCAAACATATTCGGTGGGAGATAGGGTTTCACCTTAGCAAGCTGTCTCAAATGGAAGAAACAGGACTGAACCACTGCACTGACTTGCCTTGTTAATTTAAAAGAGCCATCAATAAACACACCCAGGTTTTTAACATGGGGTTTACAGTAAGGTGCCAAAGAACCCATGAGGCGAGAAACAGCCTCTGGAGATCCTGGGCAACCAAAAACCACAATTTCAGTTTTGTCATCATTTAATTTCAAGAAGTTGAGGGCCATCCACTGCTTAACATCATTCAAGCAATTAGTCAGTGATGCAAGAGAGTCAGCTCCTACTTGCAATGGCAGATAAATTTGCAGATCATCTGCAAAACAATGAAAAGCAATTTTATGCTTCTTGAAAATGGAACCCAGAGGCAGCAAATAAAGTGCAAAAAGAGCCGGTCCAAGAATTGAACCTTGGGGCACACCACAGCTGAGAGGAGAATAGTCAGAGCTAAAAGGGCCAACTTCCACACGATACGACCTGCCAGACAGATATGACCGGAACCATTGTAGGACGGTGCCCTTGAGACCAACGTAGGTTTCTAGCCGAGAGAGCAGAATACCATGGTCTACAGTGTCAAAAGCAGCTGTCAGATCAAACAATAAAAGAGCTGCAATATTTCCTGAGTCTGTGGTTAAAAACAGGTCATTAAAAACTCTAAGAAGTGCTGATTCAGTACTGTGGCGTGGTTTAAAACCTGACTGAAACTTCTCAGTTATGCCGTTATACTCAACATATTCCAGGAGTTGTAAATAAACAACCTTTTCTAGCACCTTAGAAAGAAAAGGAAGCTTTGAGATTGGCCTATAGTTTGACAGTACAGTTGGGTCCAAACTGGGCTTCTTTAACAATGGCTGAATTGTGGCACCTTTAAAATAGTCTGGGACACAACCAGTAACAAGTGAGGAATTTATTATCCTCAAAATAAATGGGCCCATTGTGTCAAACAGAGTTCGATAAAGGCTAGGCAGTATAAAGTCAGTAGGGCAATAGGATGGCTTCAATTGGTGAACCACATCATGAAGGTCATCTAGAAAGACAGGCTCAAACTGCTCAAAGACAGCAGAGCATGCAGAACAAACACTAGGGTCTGTGTCAGAAGCTAAAGGCACAGAGGACCTCACGTTAGCAACCTTGTCAGAGAAAAATAAAAGAAAATCATCACACAGGCTCTTAGAAGGTACCACACCAGTATTTCCACAAGGATTAACAATTCTGTTAAGCACATTAAAAAGTACTTGAGGCCTATGATAATTAGAGGAAACCAAGTTTGACNCAACACATTCTCACTCCCGACTCGTCCTACATTGACGACTGGCCAGGCACCCTCAGCGTCACATCCACCGACGCGGAGGGAAACTCCCCTCGTCCAATTTTCACGCACAGGGCTCACGGCTGATTAGGGGGAGACGTGCCGTCCACAGATCGGTAGGTAGGTGGCGGTAATGCACATTAAGTTACTTGCATTAAAATATACAAAATGATCTAGCATGCTTTTACAGCTGATGCATTAGTACGTTTTTATTCATTTAATCTGTGGACTTCACCTATAATGTATTTTGTCCAGCTTATTTGGGGAAAAAACATTTATTTTACCATCCGGTTTGTATAAGAAAGCTTTTTAATTTTTTACCAACAGAAAAACGATCATTTAAATAAGGAAGAAACGTGCGGGGGATTGCGTTCAGATTTAACAAAGAAATTATTTTTTTTATCAAGCTTTTTTCCTTTTTTTAAATAAATCTTCGTCCGTGACGTCATTTATTAGCGCCGAAGCAAACGCTGAGACAACCTGAAGGAATATGAAAATGGATATTTGAGTATGAAACATTTATTGGGTGGAGTGGTTAAGACATTAAGGTTGTAGTGTAGTTTTTAAAAGGAAGTGGTTTGTTAGGGAGAATTTAGTTAGGTTGTTTTTTTTATTTTTGTTGCTTTTTAATTCCAAACACCACTCCAGCACAGTGGATGGCAGTAATGCACCCGGAAGTTGGTAGCCACCCGACATAAACACCAGAAAGAAGAAGAAAAAGAAGACGTCATTTGTGCGCGCACCAGGTAAGCCAACGCATTATCCCGAGTCGTTATTGATTTTTTTCTGTGATAAAAAAAACATAAAAAACGAATGTTTTAGCTCAAAACGTTGTTGTTGGCAGAATTGGGGGAGTTAATGGTAGCAAATTCACGCAACAGGTAATGATTTATGATATTTAGAAAGCCATTTTAGCTTGTTTTGTACCTGAGCCACATGTGAGGAACAAAACGTGTTCATGTTGATTATATAAATCACGAAAAATAAACACCAACAACTAATATTTTAGCTCACAAAGATGCTGTGGGCAGTTTGGAGAGCTAATGGCAGCAAATTCACGCAGCAGTGAGTGATTTACGACATTTATTTGTTTTGTTTTGCCGCACAAAATGTTCAGTAAGCTAGCTAAAGTAGCCGCTGTTAGCCACACTAGGTTACACAATGGCTGGACTTCTTAAATATAACACCCATCCATGGCACAGTACCAGAGAAACGTGCACTCTTGATTGTTGCTGCCACTCTGTAAAGTCTGGTGTGTTTTTATAAACATCAGAGATCCAAACCTGTATTTATGATGTACTGTACAGCATGTGGCATTAAAGGCAAGCAAGGCTTGGACCAGAACTGCCAAATTACTCTCCATATGATGTTCATTAATTTAGTCAGGTGTGATTACTGTGACACAGCCAAATGTCCCCACAATGTGAAAATGTCCACACACTACAGGTTAAAAGTTAAAATTTGTCCACATAAGCCTATAAATACAAGTACACACACACATATATATATACACACACACACACACACATGTGTATATATGTGATTTATTTATGTGTATATTTAAATATCTGTATATATTTATATATAATAAACGTGTGTGTTTGTTTGTTTTCCTAGGCTGCCCCATAACAGTGCAACAGGATACCTCCACAAGTCGGCAAGATGTGATCAACAATTAGGCAGAGATCATCATCGAGAAGCAACCTGAGGTGGTCCGGGAGGAGCGTCATGTTGACCAGGAGATGGGGAAGCTCATCAAAGAGCCGACAGAAATGCTCCAGGAGCATACTCAAATGCTCTCAGACAAACCAGAAGACAATATATTTGTGCTTCTTCTTTCTCCAGATTCTCCTCCTGTCGTTTCATGCTCCCAGTCTTCTCCAAAAAAGAAAAGACAGAGGAGCACATGTCCTAAAACCTCTACCACCCCTCCACCATCTATTGTACCCACAGACCAACCATCTCCTCATCCTCCTGCTGACCGTGCCGTCCCCCAATCTTTGAGCCTGGATGGCCAACATGAAAATAAGAGGAGAAAGAGTAAGTTTTGTATTGCATACTAAAGTAGATTTGTTCCTAAATGAACTGAACTTTTTTAAATTCTATATGCTTTGACTCTGTGAATTTACAAACCAACACACACTTTATGGTGGCACAGTTAATTGCCCTGTTGCCTTGCAGTGACAGGCTGCATGTTTGAATCCCAGAAAGTGCCTTTTTGTGTGGAGTTAGCATGTGCTCTATATGTGTGCATAGGTTTCCAGTTTCCTCCCACAAGCCGAAAACAAGCATTTTATGTTAATTTGCTGCATTGGTATCACAAAAATTATAGGTGCTTTTGATAAAACACCTGCTAAATAAATAATAATAAAAGAATAAACGTAAACAAATTATGTATTAGTTATTTTGCTGTATTTTTATGGTCACTTTAAAATGACCAAATCCCTAACTTAAGGTACGAGGATTTAGTAAATCCATTTAATTTGATTGATAAGATTTAAATTTATTTTAGAAAATTTTTCTAAAATGTAATCTCCATGCAGATTTTTTCTTAGTATAAGTCTTTTAATTTTTTATTTTCTTGTTCAATGTATATTGTCTTTATTTGTCTTTTTTTTTCCTTTTTATTTTTTTTAAGGTTGCCGAAAATGTATTAGGCAGAAGGTGTTCCAGTTTGAAGCCATCATGGAGAGAAGAACAAATGCGGTAAGACTTAGTCCCATTTTAATTTTGTTTTTCTACAGGCCATTTATGTCAGGCTATTGTCAAGTTGCAGAGACACATGCACTTTAGTCATTACCTGATGTATATGCATGTTAGAATAGAAGTGTGCTATTTAAAGTACAGGGGGGGAATGTTCAAACATTTGCATTAAAGACCAAGTTCACTGAGAAACCATTTCTTAGTTGTTATTTTTGAAATATGATCAGTATCTGAGTTCACATGCTGGCTGACCGTGACAACAGTCTTTTACCCTTTTTTCCTGCATTGAGACTGATTTATACTTCTCCATCAGCTTGAGTGTGGAGTCGCGCACACGCATTGAAGAAAATGTTTTCCTTTCTGACTTATCCGTTGCCTGGGGAGAGTTGCAAAGCAATTCCCCACCAGGACAACAAATGGCGTAGCGCTTTTCTGGGGTATCCTGCCACCATTGCATTCACGTATCTTGTCCACAATGGCAATGGTGGTGCGGTTGAGAAATTTTAAGAAAGCGGCCTGTGTCACTTTCTACGGACAAGTAAAAAGTTGGGCATGTCTCCATCAGCCTCCAAGTACATCTGGCACCGGCTAAATGTCATGCGTGGTGACGGGGTACTCGGCACAACCATACCATATATGGAAATGCCCCGTCACTGCCCACATTGCATTTGGCACCTCTGCAAGCCTGTCAGAGAGCCCTTGCACTGACGCATAATGGCGTTGCCAAACATGTTTATTATTCACCAGGTGTGCAATCCCTTTGTGTTAGTTGTCATTCAGTGTTTCTAACAACTAGAACATGGCAGACTAACTGGTGTTGTGAGAAAAAAATCCACCAGTGTCACAAACTGATTTTTCATTTCTTGCGCTGACTTATTGTGTGAACAAAGCTTCCATCATTAATTTTGAAATTTTAAATGCACTTAATTGAAAAACTGTCCAATGATTTCTTGAAGAGTTAAATGATTTCTCTTATTTCTTCTGTCTAGGGGAAAGAAGAAGTGAAGGTGCGCTGGTTGCCTTGCTCTGTTTGGTAAGAAGTAATTAATACTGCCTTCACTGAAAATGTTATTTTTCTCTTGTATCATTTATCTGAGCAGTAATTAAAAGCAGATTCAGGGTGTTTTCATTTTCCTTTATCAGTTATCACTACCCAAAATGTACCATGTGAAAGTTTCCTTCCATCTTTGTGGGATCATGAGAAAAAGACCACACATTGACTTTTGTATTTGGTGCAGTTTTAATGGTAAGTCAGTAGTTTGTAGTATTTTTCAAATTTTGAGGTTCTATCTCACTTAGATGGAATAGTACTGGGCATGAGAGCACTGACACTAACAATAATAAATCATCAGAATTCTATTTGGGCAGTGACAAAGTGGAGAGCATATGTTGGCGTTTTACATAGAAATATAAAAATATTCAGTAGTTTAACTGAGTAGTATGTCCCATTAATATTGTGTGAGAACAATATGTCTCAAAAAAGGAACCTAAAAGACCTCAGCAAGTATCATCATTATNGAATTGAGACCAGCTGGGAAGGCATGAGGGAGGAGGAGTCGCTCTGCTTGGCAGGGAGCTGGAACAGGAATTCTGCTCTGGTGCAGGTGGCCATAACACCCCCTCCCTTAAAAGGAAAAAAAACATTAATAGACACAAGAAATAAACCCCTTTTTTTTTTTTGGTCTGCTTTTCTATGGCCAGTATCTCAAAAGTCCCATCAACACCCTATTAAAATCACCACTGTCCAGGCAATTCCTGCTAACAGCCTAGGGGAGTGCTAGTTAACTCACCCCTAGTCTTCATGCGGTCTGATGGTGGGTAGATTAAACACATGTGACCGTTCACATACAAACCAGCAAAGAGAGGAGACTTCTCTTCCTGGGGTGCTCCCGAGATGACAGATTGTCAACACTAACCTTCTCGCCGCAACACTACAAAAATAACAATCGGGGCACATCCTAAAGAGGATGTGTCCATACCACCTACAAGGGAATTCCTGAAACAAGTTAAAAAGGGTGATTATTAAGGTCAAGGTCAAGGTCAAGTTTATTTATATAGCACATTTAAAACAGCAGTTGCTGACCAAAGTGCTTCACAGCATAAAAACAAATCACAGTAAAAGAGTTAAAAATAATAAAAATTCAATAAAACAAAGCGACTATATTAAAATATAAAATAAGATTAAAATAAATGAATCAAAATGAATCAAAATGTCCAGGACAATCCCTGATAAAAAACCATCATGGACAACCTAAAATGACGCAAAACAAGGCTAAAAGAGGTAAAAAAAAAACACCTCATTTGTTACTAATTAAAAGCCAGCTCATAAAAATGCGTCTTTAACAAAATCTTAAAATGACTCAGAGTCTGAGCAGCCCTAACATTTGCAGGAAGTCTGTTCCACAGTCTGGGGCCTGCCACAGAAAAAGCCCGATCACCACGGGACTTCAGCTTCGTTCTAGGGACCACCAGAAGATTCTGAGTGCCAGATCTCAAGGCTCTTGGAGGGGCATGAACTTCTAAAAGCTCAGATAGATAAGAAGGGGCAGAACCATTCAGCGACTTAAAAACAAACAACAGAAGTTTAAACTGGATCCTATAAAATACGGGAAGCCAGTGCAAGGACTCCAGCACTGGGGTGATGTGCTCCCTACGTCCTGTGTGTGTTAATAAACGAGCAGCCGCATTCTGGACCAATTGAAGCCGGTGAATGGACGACTGCTCAAGACCACAGTACAAGGAGTTGCAGTAATCAAGTCTGCAGGAAATAAAAAGGTGGATCACCTGTTCAAACATATTCGGTGGGAGATAGGGTTTCACCTTAGCAAGCTGTCTCAAATGGAAGAAACAGGACTGAACCACTGCACTGACTTGCCTTGTTAATTTAAAAGAGCCATCAATAAACACACCCAGGTTTTTAACATGGGGTTTACAGTAAGGTGCCAAAGAACCCATGAGGCGAGAAACAGCCTCTGGAGATCCTGGGCAACCAAAAACCACAATTTCAGTTTTGTCATCATTTAATTTCAAGAAGTTGAGGGCCATCCACTGCTTAACATCATTCAAGCAATTAGTCAGTGATGCAAGAGAGTCAGCTCCTACTTGCAATGGCAGATAAATTTGCAGATCATCTGCAAAACAATGAAAAGCAATTTTATGCTTCTTGAAAATGGAACCCAGAGGCAGCAAATAAAGTGCAAAAAGAGCCGGTCCAAGAATTGAACCTGGAATAAAGTTTCTTTGTTCAGACAAAACTAAACTGAGAACATAGACAATAAAACACGGAGCTGAAAGTTAACAAGGAACAGGAAACAAAATCAAGTTTGGTCTGATTGACTCTTTTGAAAACACTTTTCATTGAGATTTATTCATGATTTTATTGCTGCTGTCCACCCTGTTACCATTTTGCACAGTAACAGGATGGACATGAGGAAAAATGGCCTATTTTTAGCATTTATTGGTTGTATTTTGTTATACATTAGTTTCCTAAACTTAATTCAAAAGAACTGATTCCAGTTTGGTTTTGCAAGAAGAGTCTGAGGTTTTGGGGATTTAGCTTGAAAATTGGGTTTTGTGTTCACAAGTTAGAGAAAGGGAGAGCAGCTTTCAAGAAACGTGTCTTAGCACTCGAGAAAAACTGTAAAAGGCAGAGTGTGGAATATGCAAAGGGAAAATATCCAACAGGCTCTAATAGTTCAAAGTTAATCAATATTTTACTCGTCATTTAAAATGGGTTTTTGTAGCATATTGTAGATTAGTAATTCAGTTTAAACACAATGTTGTATAATTTCTGGTGATAAATTTATTTAAGAAACAAAAAATGTGAGGAGCCGTTTGAGAGCCGAAAGAGCCGGTTCATTTTAGTGAGCCGAGCCGTAGGAACCGGTTCTCCTAAAAGAGCTGGAGTTCCCATCACTGTGCAAGACGGGTCAGAGTTATCTTAGGCAGTGGTCTGTTGGGGCTGTGGGACTTCTGAGGACCAGGGAAAGACACTAGTCAGAAGGACCAGCTCAGTCCTGGACTGTTCTCTGAACCCCATAGAGGAGAGAATAGGAATATGTCCACATTTAAATCTTTCTTGTACAAGCCCTCTCATGATTTAAGAAGCTCCATCAGCAACAGGCTGCTGTATCCACTCTTCCATGATGTTCCTGCAAGGCATTCATCCCACCAGCAGTGAGAGTTCACAATCAGACACAACCAATTCTGCTTTGTTTGTGCAAAGTCCAATCAAATGAAGTTTTGTTGCATCTAATTAAGCTCACCATGTTTACTCGTGTTGTCCAGCATAAATATTCACCTGTGTCATCCTGCTGTCCCCGGAACATCTGCAGCCATGCCTCAGCATCCCAGCGTTTCTCTTTCCCGGTCTTGTCTAAGCTGGGTATGATTATGTTTCTGCCTCTTCGCTCGCCCTTGTCAGATCAAGTGTATCTCCCTTGTCAAAGACCTAGGATTCACCTGCTTCAACTCTTCCTCCTGCCTCATCCTCACAGATCTGGGAGAGTTGGATTTCATTTGTCTTTGTGTTTTCACTGACCCTGCCTGATTAAACACAGAGAATTGGATTTTTATTTCTGGATGTGCTTCATGTGTTTCAGACTGGACTAGATAAAAGTTACAGGATTGAGAAGCTTTCCGAGAGTGGCAACCAGGACCACCTACATCTCTGCTAACATGTTTGTTGTTCTTATCACTTTCTGCCAGACGACTCACCTCTCAAAGCAGACAAACATACTCACACCTACCTCTGCAGCTCCTGGATTCACACCCACAGCTGGAAATCAGTATTCGCCTCCCCCCTCTTGAATAAATCATATTCATGTTCACACAAACCATACCTTCGTCTTCTTTAATCAAGACATAAATGCAAAACTCAATAAATAAATAACGTTGCTGCTGCTCACCGTTTTCAATAGGAAGTATAAATATCAACAGTGTTTGTGGATGTTTTTGTTTAGACAGCAACAGGGGAATTAAGCTGCTCTAAAAGACTAAAACAAAAAATGTTGGAACAATAGTTATTGAAAAAATTGATCAGTGCAAAAACACGTCGAACATTACAGACATTTTAATATTGTCCAACAAAAACTGTAAAATCACTGAGCATACTGACCAACGTGCCTCTTCTCTTTCTAAAAAGAAAAGCCACAAACGGCACACTGACTGTTCCACAGAGGCCATTTCTTCTGTCAGAGGTCGTCTCAGATCTCTGCCTACATCTCCTCATGGTGACCAGAAACAAAACAAACCAGGGTAAACAGAAGAAATCATTCTAAATCACCATCCATCTCATTATCCAGTGGTTGTGTTGCAGAGTTCTGAAGTGGAGCAGAGAGACGATGCTGGGAGCCCGTTTACACATTTACAAATCTTTGTATTCTTTAACTTTAGCCCACCCCTTGACTAATCATTAAAACAGTCATTATCATATTTATGTTCAGCTGTGGAAGCCATGTTTAATGGAAACGATGCTAAAATGTAACGTCTACAGCTGTGAATGTAGGAGGAGTTCCACTGAAACTGCTGATGGTCATAGACGCTGTTGTCGTCATTTAACCTTTTGGCTTTGGGCAGGAATAAGACACACCAGTGTTATAACTGGTCATACAGGTTTTCTTAATGGATGTAAATGCTTGTGTGCAGGTACCAAGCTGATCCAAATTAAGAGCTGGATTTGATTATATCGGTTTGATTTGTTGTTTTGTGCCGAAGCCAAGCCCAAAGCTATAACTATTCAGACTACACACAGTACTACAGTGCTTATTCAAAACATTTTGCAATGGTTCAGGAAAAAAGGCAAGATCAGTTTAGAAAAGTAAGCAGAAAAATCAAAAGCTAGTATGGTTGCACATAGGGACGAGGTGGGTAGAGTTCCTGGAGAGTTCAGCTTGGGGAGAAAGCTGCAGCCTAACCTGTCAGATCTGTTTGCTTTTGAAGCGGTCCGTGGTGAGGATAGGTAGGATCTCTGTTGGGAACATTAAGTTAAACCTAAAACTCGTGAAGATTTGTGTTTCTGTTAAACTGGAAGCCATGTTGAACGAAGTTGTTGGATGGGTTCTGGTCCAGTTTTACCCTCAGCTTTATGGCTGCACCTAACGAACCGTACAGTTATACTCAACAAGCCAACAACAAATGATTGCATCTTCCAGCCGTGTGTGTGTGTGTGTGTGTGTGTGTGTGTGTGCTAACATAATAAACCCAAAGCGAATCAAACAGCAGCTCTACGCTTCAAAGGGAGAGCAGAGGAGGTTTATCTCATTCCTCTGATTTGTGCCTCCTTGTTTTCTCCTCCTCTTGTCTGCGACCTGGAAATTAAATTCAAACATTTCTAAGAATGTCTCTGTTTGTGAAATGTGCCCAGAGGAGAGCGAGGCGAGGAGGCTTCCTGAAAGGGCAAAGACGATTAGTGATGCGTGACACATATATCACACATTGTCTGTGAATTTAAGATAAATATATACGTGGTCACAAACACCCTCATGAGACAGAAATAAAACACAAGCTGCGACCAGAGAGTGGACGGATGCAGCTGCATCACAGCTGATGTTTATTGATGTTGGTTTGAAATGACAGCTCAGATACAAGGACGTCTCTTTGGGTTAAACGCCTTTTACCTCGGCTCCTCATTAATCAGGTCTTCTTTTGGTATTCTGTATTTTTTCCCACCATAAACCTTTCTTGATTCCCTTCAGTTTTTTATTCTATTCTTTCAAGTCTTTCCCACATTTCTTCTGGTCTTTTGTCTCACTGGTGAGTTTAAATGGACCACACAATGATAATCTTTACATAAATAAATGACAGGGTTAAGCACCCAGCAGAGATTATCCAGCTTGGTTGTGAATTGGTACAGATGCAGAGCAGTGATGGGCAGTGAATGACTTGATGAGCAGGAAACTGGCACAAGTAGAACAGGAGCCAGAGGGCAAAAGTGGTGGCATGATGATAGTGTTATCAGGCAGTCACCAGACTGTCAGTCATATTAATGAGAGAAGACTCCGGAATATACTTGCTGTTTAACCTCGCGTTGGCGCAGGCAGCAGCAGCTTTGTTCACAAACTTGCTGCTACACAGCGCTGCACTGCATGTAGTACCGGAGTGTTCCACTAGGGGGCAAACAAGAGTACTCAGACCGGATAAAGAGCCGGGGCAACCAAAGCAAACATGGCGTCAATAAAAGAAATCAGTAACTGGTTCATTTTAAGATTATGACAGAAAAAAAGACAGCAGTGGTATCGTAGATGGTGTGAAAGACCTCTAAACCGAGTCACCATGGTGAGTGTGTCACCTACTGGTTACTCGTATATTACAGCGTTCGGGCGCGTCACGTCGCATCGCGTTAATTTCGGGGGACGTGCACAAACGATGCTTCAAATCAATGCAAGCTACGTGTGGCAGCCATTTTAAACACGTTTGTGTTGCTAAACAGCAAGTATATTCCGGCCCTTACGAGGTTTTGTAGGTGCATTAGACCAGCCCTTGACAGCAATGATGGGTCACATCGTGGTTGTGTGTGAGCCCAAGTGGTCATGTTATTACCCAACATGGTCTCATATTTATTGGATCAATGAGGTTCCAGTTTCCCTATGAAGCACACCAAGGGAGATGTTGTTTTAGGTGCCCAGCATTACAGAACCCAGAGACATGTGGACACAGGGACTGGACTCTTAGGAGACTTGTGTTTCCTGTTCCATTGAGATTCTCATTAAAAATGCAATGGCAAATCTGCAAAACAAGCTAGCTTTTCAACACAAACACGGTCACGGAGCAGTCACCCCTCCCGTCAGCTACCATCCCTCAGCCACGTCCCCCTGATATGGGAACATGCATTGCCACAGAAAACGAGAGAGCACAGAACACCAGTCGCTGTTTTCTAGGTCCAAACGTCTTTTGTTGTCCGTGACTTCAAATGGTGTTTTTCTCTTTGGGACTCTGGTAGTTTGTCCTAAAGCTGAAGCGGTAGCAGCCGGCTGTTTCTCCTCTGATATTATTGAGCGGAGAACCTCTCACACCAGTGGTGTTCTGTTGATAAATGAATGGAGGACCTACGTAAATGCAGAAGTGCAGTGGTTCAGTGAGACCGACTACTGGATGGTCCAATCGTTGGTTTCGGACCAAGCCGTGTTATTGGTGGAGGGTTTTAGACAAATGCAAGAGAACCACCTTATTATTTTTTTTGGTTTCTATTTTAATCTCCAGTATATTTATAGAACAGTATGTTAGAATGTTGTTAAGAAACATGAAAAAAAATTTAAGCTAGCTTGTTTTCCAGATTTGCCATCGTAGCTTTAATGAATAATAATAATTATTTTTTTACTATCTATACAACTAGGGATGTTCGATGTTGGCTTTTTAAACGATACACCAATTCCCAATCCCAATATAAGCCAGTACCAATATATGCAGGGTCACCTGGTAAAAAATACAATAACTAAATCATTTTAGGTAATTAACATCACATTTCTCTACTAACACACATATATTTAGACTTAGACATTATCTTTGCAAACTATAACTACTGTAATTTAAGTTAGGCAATAGGAAAAATGTTTATTTTGTTTCCAACAGCAGCTGAATCACATTCTCCCTGAGCTTATCATCACAAATCCCCACTGCAGGGCAAGTTGTGCCAAACAAACACAAATATCTCAAAAGCTACAGGAGAGGAGGAGGTATAATACTGTATGTGCATGTGATGTAAAAGTTGTGTCAATAAATAAGTAAAGCCTGATACAGATCATTTCCGATTTTACATTTTAATGCCAATATAATAATGGTAGGTCGATAATATCGGACATGCCTAAATAAAACCATAAAAAGCAAACGAAACAAAATGAGTGAAACAAAATAGAAAAGGAAAGGAAAAACATGCACAAAAAAGGAGAAAGTTTCTTCTACTATTTAATTATCACCACTTTTCCAGCTGTTTATGTCGTGTCATAGTTTCTTAAATTTGGTTTTGTAACATAAGAAACCCAAATGAACACTTTAGCCCTTCTCTGGGCCTGTCGTGATGAAGAGAGAGCTGAGACGGAAGGCGAAGCTCTCGATTTACCAGTCGATCTACGTTCCTACCCTCACCTATGGTCACGAGTTTTGGGTGATCAAAAAATGAGATAGTGGATACAAGCAGCCGAAATGATTTTTCTTCGCAGGGTGTTTGGGCTATCCCTTAGAGATAGGGTGAGAAGCTCGGCCATCCAGGAGGGGCTCGGAGTAGATCTGCTGCTCCTCCACATCGAGAGCAGCCAGTTGAGGTGGCTCGGGCATAGGATGCCTCCTGGACGCCTCCCTGGTGAGGTTTTCCAGGCACGTCCAACTGGGAGGAAACCCAAAGGAAGACCCAGGACACGCTGGAGGGACTATGTTTCCCGGCTGGCCAGGGATTCCTCCAGAGGAGCTGGCCCAAGTGGCTGAGGAGAGGGAAGTCTGGGCCTGTCTGCTGCTGCCCCCACAACCCGACTCCAGATAAACAGAAGAGAATGGATTACATTAAGTTCAAAACTGTCACATGACCTTCACAAACATGAAGTTTGACTTTATTTCCACTACTTTACCTCTCTTAACTTTCTTTTGTAATGGTTATAGATGCATGTAACAGAAACGTCCTCATAACTCGACAGTCTTCCAGGTCCTGTTGACTCAGAGCTTCCTGTCAAACCAGTCCTGATTGTATTTCAAAACAAGACCCTCATTATCATCTAAATTATAGCTTTTCTTTAGAGATACAAAGTTTAAACATTAGCCCATCATCAAATGTTTGACTGTGTTATCTGTAATCGTCATCGATGTGGACAGTGTCAATAGAAAGGAAAGTGAAACCACAGAAGCAGCAGGCAGCTCAGGACCGTGACTCACCTCCTGAAGTGTGGATTAGTCTGTCATGCTCTAAAATAAGCTCGTTGATATAGCGGTGACTCAGAGCAAAGACGCTTCTGGAAACAAGATAAGCACAACTCTGGCTCCATTTGCATATCATTACACCAAGAATATTTACCTGAAGCCTGAAACATGCGGACTTCAACCTTTTGCATTAAATGTGACATTTATGCTAAAGCTTGCGAGTAAATGATGTTTCTGCTGTCCTCTACAACAGTGCTACAGCTAAAATGTTTGTTAGCATCTCAGTTTTGGAAAATGAAACCTTTTTGCTTGTTTTTCTGTAAGGTTTAGTTGTGGGATCTTTCAGCTGCTGTAGCCATTTAGGGTTGCACTAGTTTATTGTTTACCTACATTTATTTATGCCTAACATCAGTATAATAAAACACAAGGACCACCTGTCTTTAAAAACTACTTTTCTCAGTGCTAATAAAAGAATTACATCTTTGTTCTTGGCTTTTTCAGCAGTGAACTTGGTGTTCTGAATCTTTGTGCAGCTATTTATATTGGTTTGTTTTTAAATGGGACTGAATGTGAATGAAGAGAACTATTTATATTTGTGCTTTTCCACATTTATTCCACCTAAACGTCAGACGCCAGGAGGGTGAAGAGCTTTTCCCCCTCAGCTCCAGTGTTTTGATCCCCTCAGTGAGAGTCTGAGTGAGTCAGAAGTACTCAGATGGTTTGTCACTTTGCACTTGGCTCCACATTGTGACAGTTGGATAATCATCCCTGCCACATCCTGTTGGATTCATCACAGCTTCGACTCTAAAGGTCCAAGGTTTCATTCCATCAAATGAAAACATTGAATGACTTTTGAAGTACTTTAAACGTGGTTGTAGTTTTTTCCTCTCTCAATAAGTAAACCATGTTTTTATGGTGCACGTATGGTTGTGGATTTCTTTTTGTGTCTAAATGTTTGTTTGTTCCATCCATAAGTGCAAACTAGTCACAGCTCATCCATAGCTGCTGCTGATGAATCCTAAACCTGTCTCCTAATCTGAAAATCTGCTCTTCATGTTTGGTTTATGTGAGTGAGGCTGTCTGAGCCAAATCCACCCATTGGGCTCATGTGACAGAGGAGGAGAGCAAATGGACGTCTGACATTAAGATAGAAGACGCTTATTTTTATTTTACTTTTTTAAACTTTTAAAATGTAATAATAGAAAAAGTTTTACAGTTACACAACAATCTGTTTAGGAACAAACAAGTGATGAGGATGTGCCTCACCTCTGTCAGTGTGCCCAAGGGCAGCTGTGGCTACATTGTAGCTCATCACCACCAGTGTGTGAATGTGTGTGTGAATGGATGAATGATACACTGTAGTGTAAAGCGCTTTGGAGTCCTCTGACTCTGAAAGGCGCTATACAAGTGCGAGTCATTTTAATCATTTACAGAAATACTAATAAATGAAGGGAAAAACCTAATGAAGCCCCTCTATGTAACAGTAAGTTAAACATTTTAATAAAAAGCTATATTTTTTAAAAAATAATACCTCCTCTGGGTGTTTAGAGGTGTTCAGAATGAATGTACAGTTTATCATTTAAAAGCTATATTTAATAAAAATAAAAATTTTATTTTGACGGGCACGACACTGGGTTTATGTTTCCATCTACCAGCCACTAGAGGGCACTGTTGCAGTAAAAAGGCGAGGCTGGGACTGTGTAAAATGGTGGACTCGACAATACAAGCATAGACATGAATACGTAGACGCCCCATTGGGCGCTGGAGAGCGTAACAGTGTTTCCAGGTCCTTAAAATTGCCGTGTGGTTAGACTATTTTCAAATTAAATCCTTTTCTTCCAATTTCAAGAAAAACATTGTCTCTCTAATCCTTCTAATAAAGCTTAGTAGAGATTGCTGTTTCTACTTAAGAAACTCACCTTGTAGTGAAGGTAATAAACGCATTAGCATAACTAATATTACATCATAAACGGAAAACTGAAGGAGTAATTCCAAATATTGCACTCATGGGCTTCAGAGAGATGTTCTTTCTGAAGAATTTAGTTTGTTAATCAAAAATGTCTCCCCAAAAAGTGGAAAGTGCAGAGTTTGTGTGTGTGATCTACAGATAGGCCCTTAACTGATGGCAAGAGGGGTCTACATCAGAAAACATGGTGAGTTCTTAAAGACCAGGTGCACTCGTTTGTTCGACACATGTAAAGTGGTCTCTAGTATAAATGAATGTCTTGTGAGTCGACCTCTGTGAGGAAAAAAGCTCTGGCGCTCCTGTTTCAGGAACTAGTAGTTAGCCAGAGGAGTGGAGAGCAGGACACAGCAGGTTTTATTTCCTGATATCCGGAGACCTTGCCCAGGGGAGGTCCTAAACCATTTGGCACCCTAGGCAAGCTTAAGCAGTGGTATCTCATATATTAGTTTCACCTTTTAAGTTGAATTATGGAAATGAATGAACGTTTGCACCATGTTCTAATTTTTCCAGTTTCATCTGTTTGCAATGTAGATGTAAAACTGTATTTAAAATCTGGTAAAATTACCTGGATGCCAAGAGTGTACAAAGCTTTTATAGCTGCTAAAATCCTGCCTTCCTAGTATTTATTTTCAAATAATAAAGGTAGATATAATCAAACGTTTGACAGGAACTATAAATCTGACTTGGACTGCTCTTTTTGATTTCCTAGCACTCAATAGGAATGACGATTCAAAGTGCTGAAGAACGTCTTAAACAAAAGAAACATCTTCTCAGTCTCCTGCAGGCTGACCAGGAGCTCTTTAGCTTTGGTAAGAGAACGTGTTTTATCCAGACAGCACACACGCTGATCGCTGTCACAGTGCAGCAAAACGCACACTGACAGGAATCCACTCCCTCTGGTCTCTCCCCTCTCTTGGGTCTGTGTGACAGATGGAGTGGGGGATTTTCTGAATATAAAAATGCCGGGAAACCAAAACGGGAAACTTGACAGGTATGCAGGTAGCAGAAGAGCGCGTGTGAGACAGAGAAACCACAACAGAATGTGACGTCACACTCTTGTTGCTAATTAATGTTAACTAGGTGACATAATGCTGCTTTGGCTACCGCTAGCTAGCACCACAGACATATATACGTAGACACCTCGTGGACTGGCGCTGCCTACTGGAGCTGCCGTAGTGGGCGCCATCTTAGATGGGTCTCCATTCGCCCCAGTGCATTCATTTCTACTGAGGAAGGCGCTTACCCAGCTAAAAAACACATTTTATCAAGCTTTTTCACAAGTTTAGACACATGGTATGGCATGATAATTAAAATATAAATATAATTAAACAAAATAAATTTAAATATAAAATCCCATCAGATACGCTAGAAAAGTCAATAGTAATCCCACGTGATCTGTTTTCAATAGTACACTGGTTGTTGCAACCGTAGGCTGCACAAAAACGGGCATAGTTGCCCACTCTGCATTGACTTTGGAGAGTGAGGAGACCCATCCAATATGGCGGCGATGCTGTTACGCTCTCCAGCGCCCAATGGGGCGTCTATGTCATAGATATATATAGTGTATATATTGCTAGATGCTGTTCGTCAATTGGACGAAAGTCCCTACGCGGCGGCCATCTTACTTTAGACAGCTGCCCCCTTTCGTAACATTGGTGTCAATACTATTTAAATAACTCAAACTTGCTCAATTTTCAAACAGGTTGATTTGTTATAAACTCCAGAGATGTGGCTGTGAAATATGACAGATTTGGCCCGTTAATTTAAAAATGTGCAAATATGTCGTCTCAAGCCTATGTGTTATAAGGTTTGTAATAATGCAACCTGCTTGTAAATCCGTTAATATTTAATCGAGTTAAGAGTGTTTTTGTTTAAAGGGACTATGTGGACTTTGAAATTTTTATGCTCGCGATTGCCCCCTCAGGCCAAACGTGTAACTGCAGCTTCAATAGTAAGCTCGTGCACGAGGCATGCATGCTGTACTCCTGAATGAAAACAACAGCTGAGTCAGTCCTGCTGCTGATGGCTCTTCTAAATTGTCTTTCAAATCTGCCTCCACACAATCAGCAATGTCCAATACAGAATATAATATAATAGAATAAAATAGCCTTTATTGATTTTGTACAGGGTACAGTGTAATTGGAGTGCCACTCCCTTTGGTGCAAAACGTAAAAGAATACAAAAAATAATGCAGAAATAATATAAATATAAAATCAACAGTAATATGTGCAAATATACACACAGAGTAGCAGCATTAGTTGGGTTCTGTGCAGGTTACTATTGTAAGCAGAATTTTAGCATATTGAGTGAAACTCAAATAGCACATATAATTGTTAGCCTGTATAATAATTATAATTGTTATATAATAATTATAATTGTTATAATTGTCAGCTTCATCCAGGCCAATGCAAGGAAGTTGGTCAACCTTCTCCTGTGATGCACACCTATTGCACAAGACAAATAAATGTTATATAATCAGTGAATAGAAAGTGAGAGTGGGATGTTACTACGGTATTAAAAAAACAATAATAAAACATACCTTATTGATATTGGAGATACATAATCTGAATCATACGGGTCTAAAGCTCCTTCCTTCTCTTTCCAGCTCTAGTCTGGAAGTAAAAACAGCAGCAAAACATGATTATATATCCTGACATATAGCCATTGCATTTCTATGAGAATCATTTGTTACTTACACACTGTTTCCAAACTATTGGCTTGTTCCTCATCTAAAGAGTTCTTTCAGCTCCATCGATTTGATGCTACAAAAACAAACAGAAAACATCAATTACAAAAACATAGGTTATGAATCAAATGATAAAAGCTCTGCATGTTTCTGCATTTACCAAGACTTCTCATAAATGATAACCAGGACTGCTGTATCATTTATTCTCCACATCCAGACACAATTATCCTATCTTCTGTCTCATGAACAGAAGCTGGGATGTTTATGGCCACAAAGTTTTTCTTTTTTGCTCCAACAACACACTCCTCTGGTTATGAC